>VMBQ01006326.1:16914-56692 GCA_007657795.1 Dreissena rostriformis | reverse complement strand
TTGTTTTATGACGTAGAAGGAGATTATTTCCTCAAAGTAAACCTTCGTTTTATTTTCCTTGATGTGCAAACGCGATAATTGACCTACTCGATTATGTAAGTAATAGTGACGCGGACATCATACAAGAAAGCAAAAATTCCCGAAGGGGCGACACATGTTTATTAGTCATGAGTTATTAAAGGATAAAAGTCTAGAAAGTGCGTCACACAAAACCACTAATGTGTCAGTGGGATACAAAAAGCGGGTCACTTCTTTGTGTTCTGACGTAGTTTTAACATCAATATGACCTTGTACGAGTTCGTCATGCATAACTCGTGAAACTGACACAGGTGATGTCGACACTTTGAACGATAACTTATGGCTTTTTCGATATGTCCATCATTAAAATACTCAAACAACGTCATTGAACAGTGACATGCGTACGTATGCTGTCATTTCTTAGTTTAAGAATTAGTCAGATATGTACATGTTTCGTACGGATGATGTAGGTCTGTCAACCATAACGTCCATAACATCTCTCTTTACATAACAATGGATGAATGCGGGACCGTGATGCCAGTGGTCATATATTAAATAAGTGTTTACTTATATCGTATTTTCAGCTTCTTTTATTTGCACAGCATACTACGTAAAAAAGCAATTTGAGCTCCTTAATATTTACCTTATATTATACCGAATAACCATCATCAGGTAAGCAACGTAAACTCGTTAAGATTTTCGGACGAACTGTTTTGATATTTATTATTGTCTTATTAATTTCTTTTACATAAAAAGGGACTTGTTAACAGACTTTCGTTGTTTTTTTAACATATCGTTGGAATAGTTTTAAACAATGAAATTGTTCAAGAAATGTCTGCACTTCGTCATCTCGAACTTGACAACTTGAAAGGCACGCGGTGCTTAACCGCCGTTTATCTTAATCAAATAACAGGTGTCAAAGTTTATCTTACCTGTCCTACCTGATAAATGTGAAGTGTATATATTGCATAATACGTTTTGTGTCTCTGTCTCTCGTAAGCGTCACTGCGAATCTATTAAACTACATAACGTATTCATTTCATTTTCAAAAACACCTTGATCATTATCTCTTTCACTGTATTGCTCATGCGATAAATAATGATGTATTTATAATGTTTGTATTATATATTGTATAATACAGACAAGTGTGCAATCTGCTACGGTCTATAAACAGCATGACATCCACATTCAAGAGATATTCGGCGTACATTGTGAATGTAGGAGTAAAAAAAAACAATCATATATAATTACCGGTAAATGTACGTAAATTAAAAGATAAATAATGCTTAACTGGTATCACTTGTTTTTCTTTAAAACGACGTATAGCAAACATTTAATTAACTTAACATAATTATTACTTTACATAAAGAGAAATGTCAAGATATCATCGTACAAATACCATTTGAGAAAAGTTGGTGCGCCCGTTGATCCTCTTTCCACTCATTGCATGCGTACATCAGCGCTTATCAATTTGGCATGTTTCAACCGCGAACTGCGTCCGTAAAATGTCAAACTTTTATTGACCGTCCTAATGATATCGATAGCAGAATTGTTAGGTAAACTATTTCGCATGCAGTGTTTACACCGATGGTGATACGTATGTGATATACGCACAATACTGCTACTTTTTGTTAAATTAAGATTAGAATGCCCGTCATTGTAATAATTCTCGAAGCTCTATTAATTAGGGAAAGGAATCCAACTCGCGCACCGATTGTTCCAATTTAAGAACTATATATGGGTGCATTTATTGCTTCTTCTGTATTTAAATAAATATGTATAAACCAATATTGTTTATTTTTTCGTTGGGTCTTTAAAAAAGGAGGGTACGACCCAGTTCAGTGATCGCAGGTGCAACGTTGAAAGTCTAAATGGCATAGACGTCTTTTGTGCACGTTATAAGAACGCTGACATGCTCTTTTGGCTGACAAGTAGCGATATTGGGATCCTACTTTACTGAGCTTCCAACTTTCTATCATACGTTTGTTAAAAACAGAACAAGTAGCCAATCAGCTGTACAATTTATATGCAAATAGTAACATTATGACGATCCGAAACAAGAAAAAACAACATGCATATGTTCTGAATAGCTTTTGTTTTTGTAAATATGTGCAATTAAAACTCCTCAACTATGTGCGTGTATCACACACATGAACGAAAGCCACCGATAAGGTCCAATGAGTTTTGAGCTATAACAACGACCTTTTGTGTTGTTGTGTTTTTTTTTAAATATAAATTATGTCTCATTGATTTGTACTTACGTAAAATTATTAGTCAAACTTTGTTAAATACATTATAAATACATATACACATTTACACAGTGAGATAAAGTTCCGCTATGTATCAGAATTATTATAAATATTATATGTTACAATCGGGTATGACTGTATGGGTATTCTTTTCGATTAATCTCGTTTAGTACTTACTACTTCACCCCCTTCGATAAAAAACATTAACAAAACGCATGGTGTTTATATCATTTACAAGACATAGGTACACAGGCTGTTGATCATAATTGTTTCATGTATAACAATATAAATGGAAACATGTACTTACCAAACCAAATTTTTAATGAAACTTCATTATTTGCTGTTATTATTTTATATTAGTATTATACCTGTTCTTGCACCTGGGGTAAATCCATAACATGAGATCTGGTTGTTATCCAGATATCTTACATGGAGATGAAGAACATACACTGCTAACCACTGCTGGTACACATAGACAGGACACTTTCATTAGCCGCGTATCCGACAGGCAATAGTAACACAACTATTTTATATCGAATGGGACTTGAATCTATAATAAACTGCTAGTAGAGAGCGTCCCTTGTAGAATTAACGCGAACTTCATATAAATGAGGTCCATAAATGCGGTGCCCCAGTATGTATAAATATACCGCAATTATAGAGGTTTATAGACTTTCCGCGCCCAATGAAGAATCCAGTGCGAGACCTTACAACACGCGCGACGAAAACAAACAAATGCGGTGCATCCAAACAAGTGTGTTAAAATTATGCAATAAAAAGAAAATGTGCCATTAAAAACATGGAAATTATCCACGCACACAACCACTATTCTTGTATCTATAAAACATGCGCATGATGCGATGAAACCAAAACGTGCGTACACACTAAGCGTTAACTATATATATAATATTACTATAGTCCTTTAGAAATAGAGAGAAAAAAGGCGTGTTAATACGACGGAACCAAAGGATGGCGTCATAATGTGTGTTGACAATCAATCAACAGTTTGAAAGCTGAAATCAATTATCAGTCCCTTGATGCACGTACTCTCATTTATTTACGAACAACGAATCTTTTTTTAATCGTAAGTAAATATGCCACATTTGTTGTTTTTTTCTTTAAATAAACTTTCACGACAACATCAGACTGTAAAATTAATATATCTCATAAAGTTGACAGCCAGTAAAAACAAAAAAGCAGTTATATTTATTAAAGTTTTTTGCAATTGCTTGATACCACGCACGCTTTAAATACGGAGTCACTATCACTGAACCGAAAAGAATGCAGTAAAATGTTGCAATTCATTACCGGTAAAAACCACATACAAAATAGTTCGATTGAAGTCATTTCGTGTCGTTTCTGTATTAAAGTCAAATATTAATTATGTTCGTCCGTTTTGAAATGTGAAATTTCGTACCATACACATTTACGAAAGGAATGTGTTTACACTACAAAATATGTTCGAAGGTGTAAGCACATTTCTTTTACAACAGCCTTCATGACAGATGTCACACACATACACAGAAATTAACTATGACTTCTACAAATTGTGTTGTTGTTGTTTTCTGCATCTCCATGACAATCCTCATCCTCTTCGTTTCTTAAAACTTCTACATGATGTTGATTGTGATGATGATGGACAGTGCCAATGATGATATTATGCTGCAGTTTCACCTGCCTCTGCCGATGATCATGCATATACTGATTATTGTTTAGATGCTAAATTGCGACGATGATGATTATTATTATGTTATTTTTGTGGATAGTGATCACGGCGACGACGACGAAGCCCACAAAATTATGCCGATGACGACGATGATGATGATTGCGACGGCAAAGAAGAGAATGAAAGAGACGGCAAAGATGACGATAAAGGTGATGGTTATGTTCAGGACGCTGATGACGATGATTGTGATGATGACGATCATGACGAAGATGACGAAGACGATGGTCATGATGATGATGATGATGATGACGTTGATGATGATGATGATGATGATGATGATGGTGGAGGTGGTGGTGGTGATGATGACGATGATGAGGAGGAGGATGATGATGATGATGACGTTACTGATGATGATGATGATGGTGGTGGTGGTGGTGGTGATGATGACGATGATGAGGAGGAGGATGATGATGATGATGATGATGATGATGATGGTGATGATGATGGTGATGATGATGGTGATGACGATCATGACGAAGATGACGAAGACGATGGTCATGATGATGATGATGATGATGATGATGCTGCTGCTGCTTATGATGATGATGATGATGATGATGCTGCTTATGATGATGATGGTGATGATGATGATGATGATGATGATGATGATGATGATGATGATGATGATGATGATGATGATGATGATGATGAAACCTACTTATTTGCTCAAACCTACATTTTATTTTCATTGATGTGCAAACGCGATAAATAACTCACCTCACGATTATGAAAGTTATAGTGACGCAGACATAATTAAAGAAAGCAAATATTCCCGACGGGGCGACACATGTATATTAGTCATTCATTATCAAAGGATGAAAGTCTAGAAAGTGCGTCAAACAAAACCACTAATGTGTCAGTGGGATAAAAAATCGGGTCACTGCTTTTTGTTGTGACGTAGTTTCAACATCAATATGACCTTGTACGAAGTGAGTCATGCATAATTCGTGAAACTGACACAGGTGATGTCGAAAATTCGGGCTTTTTTCGATATTTACAATACGCAAACCACGTCAATGAACAGTGAAATACGTACGTATGTTGTCATTACTTCGTTTAAGAATCAGTCAAACGTTCCATATTTCGTATGGATTGTGTAGGCCTGTCGACCATAACGGCCATCACATATTTCTTTAAATAACAATGGATGAATGAACAACCGTGATGTAAATGGTCATTTATTAAATACATTTTTAATAATATAATAATTTAAGCTACTTCCATTTGCACAACATATTAAAAACCTATAAGCAATTTGCACTCCTTACTATTTACCTTATATTACACATAATAACAATCACCAGGTAAGCATCGTTAACTCGATAAGATTTTCGGACGAACTTTTTTATATTTGTTATTGTCTTATTAATTACTTTTACAGTAAAAGGGACTTGTTCGTTTTTTTTTCAATGTCGGTAAAGGAATTGTGTAACAAAAATGTAATATTTGGAATAGTTGTATACCATTATAAAAACAAGAAAAATATATATATTAAAAATGTACATGCCCAGAGGTTCGAGCCTGGGAAAAAAAGCTAACGTGCTTCCACTTCGCTACGCAGGCTTTTGATGTTAGTTTAACGTTATGTCGATAATGCAAGTGGTATGATAAATTGTTTGCGATTTCTAATTATGAATATCAATAAACGAATATATATATTCATGAAAAAATTTCTGAGTTTCAAGTTTGAAGTTCATTTTTTTTCAAGTTCAGTTCATGCATAACATGACATCAGGAGCAAAAGTTACACAAACATAGATTGGTGAAACATAGTTGAAGGGACCACATATTACATAACAAACTAAAAAGAAAAAAAATATTTAAAGGGAGAGAATATTTATAAATTAAGCAACACACACGAACACTATTTAAACATTTGGGATAGTGGGATGGGGAACAACACACACAATTTAAATGTATTGAAAAACATTAACGATTTAAATGTAATAGTATTAGGTCTCTAGTAATATTTTATATCAATAAAACGTTGTCTTTGATCTTTACGGGCATTACATTCAAGTAAATAATGGAATTTATCGCCAATGTGATAATTGGAGTTACATAAACTACACAGTCTTTGATTCGATTCTTTTACATGCCAACGTCCAGTTTCGACAGGTAACCTGTTAGTCAGGAGTGATATTTGGCTCGTTTGTGAATTCCATCCCAAGGTCCTACATGGTACGATTGGAAAAGCTGAATCATGCAAAAGCAGCATAGCAACATGCCGAAATCGGCGTGTACTGGAAATTGTTCAAGAAAGTGAATACTCATTAGATTATGCGAGCGGCAATGAAACTCCTGTACCCATGAACTGCACTACTTCATCTCGTAATTGACAATCTGAAAGGCTCGCAGCATTTAACTGCCGTTTATCTTAATCAAATAACAGGTGTCAAAGTTTATCTTACCTGACTTACCTGATAAATGTGAAGTGTTAAAGGGACTTGTTCACAGATTTAAGCATGTTTTGAAATTTGTCGTGAAATGATTTAAATTGATAACTGTTAACATAAAAACTAAAAAGCTTCAGAATAAATAAAGAAAGAATAAATATGTATTCAAACCTGGGCTCGAACAACTAACTATTTGATTACAAGTCTAACACTTTAACCACTCAGCCATCCGTGCTATTACAGTTATGTATTTATACTTTATATACCCAATTTAGGTATTGTCACAAAATAGAACGATACCAACAGAACTCTCCAAATTATCCAATCGTTTCGCGTTTGTAACGCTTTATAATTGTAAGGTTTTTAAATGGTCACACAAGATGAATATAATGAATATTTTAGAGCATGGTAAATGATCAGTATTATTGTTTCCTCGCAAATAACATAACTACAACGAAAATTTGCAAATCTGATTTTTATTTTTTTATTTTGTCAATTTATCATTACGTGAACAGGTCCCTTTAATATTGCATTATACATCGTTTTTTTCTCTCGCCATCTAGTAATCCACAGATAACCAAGAACTAAACATGTCTATTATTAATGGAACGCATCACTGTTGATTTATTAAAATTACAGTATGTTTTTATTTCATTTATCCAAAAAGCTATCTTTCGCTGTATTGTCCATGTGATGCACACGGAATAAAAAAATGAAATATGGCGGTTAAAACATAGAGAATTCTACAATGCACCACGGTCTATAAATATAATGACAGTCATATTTAAAAGTTATTCGGCGTAAAATGTGAAAGTGAGAGTAAAAAATAACAACGATTATATATAATTATATGTTGGTAAATTACAAGCTAAAGAATGCAAAACTTGAATCACTTGTGTTTTTTTCTTTTGTCCGCCGTAAAGCAATGATTTATTAAACTTAACACAACAATAAATGTACATACAATGTATAGAGATATGTCATGATATCATCGTACGAATACCATTTGAGCTAAGACGGTGTTCCCGTTGCTCCTCTCCACTCATTGCAACAGGGCGTAAATTTATCAGCGCTTATCAATTTGGCATGTATCAACCGCGAACTACGTCCGTAAAATGTCAAACTTGTATTGACCGTTTTACTGATATCCATAGCAGAATCGTTAGGTAAACTATTTCGCATGCAGTGTTTACACCGATGGCGATACGTTGGTGATAAACTCACAATACTGCTCCTGTTGTTAAATAAATATTGAAATGCCCGTAATTGTATTAATTCGCCAAGCTTTATTGATTAAGGAAAGGTATCCTACTAGTGCCTCACGTATTGTTCCATTCCTACAACTCTAGATGTGTTTATTTTTGCTTAATTTTTATAAAAATTAATATCTTTAAACCAATATTGTTTATTTTATTTTTTTGGTTCTATTTCCAAAAATGACGGTATGATCAAGGCCAGTGATCGAATGTGAAAATGTGAACGTCTTCATGGCATATCCGCCTTCTGTGCACGTTACAAGTACGCTGCTTTGCTCTTTTGGCATACAAGTGGTGATATTGGGATACTGCCTAAGAGAATTTCAAAATTTCAATCATACCTTTGTTTACTACAGAACATTCGGCCAAGCAGCTTTAATATGAACACACACATATTTAAATTAGTTGATCCGTAACAAGAAAACAACAACATTCGCATATTGTGTGCTAGCTTTTGTTTTTGTAAATACATAAGTGCAATTTAAAATCGTCAACTATGTGCGTGTTTCACACACATGATCGAAAGCCACCGATCAGGTCTAATAGGTTTGGAGCTATATAAACGACCTTTTTTGTTGTTTTTGGTAAATAATGTCCTATTGACGTGTACTTTCGTGAAATTATTAGTCATCCATGAATAATGCAACATTAATGCGTAAATAAATACATTTTCAGAAGCGCACCCACACTACTTAAAAACATGCAAACGATAGCACGTGCATAAGAACACTTCGTTAAATAGTTTATTTATACACATATATTTAACAATGCACGCTTTGGGCTAAATACAATCGTATTATATCTACACATATACGCAGTGAGATAAAGTTCGGCTATATTTCATAAATATAATAAATATTATATGTTACAAATCGAGTATGATTTAATGTGTATTCTTTTCGATTAATCTCGTTAGAAACTAACTACTTAATCCCGTTCGATCAAAATATAATTAACAAAACGCATTGCGTTTATATCATTGACAAGACATAAGTACGACGACAGGTGGTCATGATTGTTTCATGTATAGCAATATAAAGAGAAACACGTATTAACCAAACCAAGTTTTTTATGAATCTTCATTAAACCAAATACATGCATGTATAATCGCTGTTATTATTATATATTAGTATTATACCTGTTCTTGCACCTGGGGTAAATCCATAAGATAAGATCTGGATGTTATCCGGATATGTTAAATCTAGACGAAGCACATACACTGCTTTACACTGCTGGTATACATAGATAGGACACTTTCATTAGCGGCGTATCCGACAGGCAATAGTAATACAACTATTATATATCGAATGGGACTTGAATCTATAATAAACTGCTTGTAGAGAGCGTCCCTTGAAGAATTAACGCGAACTTCATATAAATGAGATATATAAATGCGAGTATGCCAATATATATAAATATACCGCAATTATAGAGGTTTATAGACTTTACGCGCCCAACGAAGAATCCAGGGCGAGACCTTACAACGCGCGCGAGTAAAACAAACAAATGCAGTGCATCCAAACAAGTGTGTTGAAATTTTGCAATAAAAAGTAATTGTAAAGACATGGCAATCATCCTTGCACACAACCACTATTATTGTGCCTATAAAAAATGCGAGAGAAAAAAATGTGTAGCAACCACACTGGCTATGTGCTATCACATTAATACGACGGAACCAAGGGAATACCTCCTAATCTTCATAGAAAATGAATTAACGTTGTTCAAGCTAAAATCAATTATTAGTCCATTGATGCACGTACTCTCATTTATTGACGAACAAAAGCGCGTAATCGTATACACCAGAGAATCTGTTTTTTAACCATATACATATGCAACATTTGATGTTGAAAACAAACTTATTATACGATACATCAGACTGAAAAAATAGTACATGTATATATTATGCAGTTCACAGACAGTCAATACCAAAGAGCAGTTATATTCATTAAAAAAAAATTGTATCTTATCGCCTCAAACGAAACACCAACGATAACCTTGGAGGCCCATAGGCAGAGAACATTGTGGTGCCTACTAGATCGCCAATGCCCAGTCGATTTCACTCGTTTAAATTAGCCTTCCAGTGCCAAGGCTGGCACGTCATAAAATGTGACGATGTCCTTTTATAGGTATACAATATCATTATAATACCGTTATGCCAAAACGACATTATAATTATTAGATTAGGAATTTAAGAATACAAACTCTGTAGTCACGGTCTCATGGGGCCCCTAAAGGTCGCGGGGCCCATAGGCAGTTGGCTTCTCCGCCTAATGGATAAACCGGGACTGGTCATACCGCCGCGTATACGACACATTAAATACGGTTCAAAGTTTTTCGCCGATTAGTCTATAACGCTGAAAATCAACGGAAACGTCGTTAAATATTAAGTAAAATAAAGTTTACACATAAACAATCAGTGTTCCTTATAGCAATAACCAAAATTTCAACACTAGATGTGGTCTGGTAACATAGATTTAACACGAAACAACATGCTCTATTTTGTTTGTTTGTGGTACAATATATTCAACACATGTTCATTTCCCATTTAAGTGCTCGCGTGTCATTTGGATAGATATTGTTGCGTGCAATTAAAATGGAATATATTGTACCACATCACAATAAAACAGAGCATTTTATATCTTATTAAATCTATGTTACCCAGAACACATCTAGCGTTGACATTTTCGCTATTGCTATAAGGAACACTGATTGTCTATGTGTTAACTTTTCCGTTTATTCTGAGCGTTATAGGGGCTTGTAATGAATTGTGTATCAAAACTGTAATACTTGGAAAAGTTGTATAGAATTATAAAAACAAAGAAAAATATGTTATAAAAACGTGCATGCCCAGAGGTTTTAACCCGGGACCTCTCGAAGCAAAAGCTAACGTGCTGCCACTTCGCCTCAAAAGCTTTGGATGAAAGTTTTAACGTTATGTCGGTAATGCACGTTTTTGCTAAGTTATCGGAAGAAAAGCGTTTTAGAAACGCTTTATATTATCCCGATTTACTACTTCATCCCATGCTTGAAAACTTGAAAGGCACGCAGCGTAAAACCTCCGTTTATCTTTATTAAGTAACAGGTGTCAAAGTTTATCTTGCCTGTCGTACCTGATAAATGTGAAGCGGGGTTGAATGCATGTGCGTAAAGCGTCCTCTCAGATTAGCCTGTGCAGTCCACACAGGCTAATCAGGGACAACACTTTCCACCCAAACTGGATTTTCGTCAAGAAGAGTCCTTTAACCGAAACATACAATACAAGCATTAAGTGTGTTCCCTGAGTAGCAGATGCGAACTGCACAGGCTAATCTGAGACGACACTTTACGGGACATGCATTTAACCCCCTTTTCACAGAGCGAGACTCGTATCTTGTTCCTTCTCTCTCTCATAAGCGTCTATTAAATTACATTACGTATTTATTTCATGTACCAACAATACCTTGATCATTATCTCTTTCATTGTATTGCCCTTGTGTCGCATACGAAATAAATAAGATAAAAATGATGGCTCTTCCTAGAGATATATACGCACATCGTTTATTTATTATGTTTATTATATATTGTATAAGATAGACAATTGTGCAATCTGCTACGGTCTATAAACAGCATGCCATTCACGTGCAAACGATATTCGGCGTAAACTGTGAACGTGGGAGTACATAAAACGCAATCATATATAATAACCGGAAAATGTATGTAAATTAAACGATAAATAATGCTTTAATGCTTTCACTTGTTTTTCTTGAAACCGACTGATTGAAATTATTTAATAAAAAAAAATATATATATATATATATAGTTAGAAATGTCATGATATCATCGTGCAAATACCATTTGAGATAAAAGGGTGTTCTCATTTGATCCTCTCTCCACTCATTGCAACAAGGCGTACATTCATCAGCGCTGATCAATTAAGCATGTTTCAACTGCGAACTACGTCAGTAAAATGTCAAACTTTTATTGACCGTCTTAATGATATCAACAGCAGAATCATTAGGTAAACTATTTCGCATGCAGTGTTTACACCGATGGCTGTACGTAAGTGATATACTCACAATACTGCTCATTTTGTTAAATTAAGATTGAAATGCCCGTCATTGTATACATTCTCAAAGCTCTATTGAATGAGGAAAAGAATCCTACCAGTGTACCTATTGTTCCATTCCTGCAACTTTATATGTGTGCAGTATGGCTATTCTTTAAAAAAAAAATGTATAAAACTATATTGTTTATTTTTTTGTTGGGTTTAAAAAAAACGAGGATAGAACAGTGATCGCAGGTCAAACATTAAAAGCCTAAATGACATATTTTCCTTCTGTGTACGTTATAAGTACGCTAATTTTGGCGGACAAGGTACGATATTGGGATCCTAATTTACGGAGTTTCCAACTTCCTATTATACGTTTATTTACTACAGAACATTCGGCCGAGCAGCTATAAAATGAAAACACAAATAGTAAAATTATGTTGATCCGTAACAAGAAAAAACAACATGCGTATGTTCTGTGCTAGCTTTTGTTTTTGTAAATAAGTGCAATTTAAAATCGTCAACTATGTGCGTCTATCACACACATGATCGAAAGCCACCGATTATGTGTAATGAGTTTGGAGCTTAATCAGCGACCTTTTATGTTGTTTTTTTGGTAAATAGTGTCCCATTGACTTGTACTTAGGTGAAATTATTAGTGATCAATGAATAATTAAACCTTTTCGCGAAAATAAATTATGGAAAGCGCACCCAGACTACGTAAAACATGCAAACGGGAGAACGTGCGTCAGTATACTTGGTTACTTGGTTTATTAACTCTTTCAGTGCTGGAACAGAATTTTGAAGGCCTTTGCAAACAGTTTGGATCCAGATGAGACCATCAGGATCCAAACTGTTTGCTATTCTGATAGTATTCTTTGAAAAAAAAAATCGAAGAAAACGCTAATTTTAGAAATTCAGCGGACGACATTTTGGCAGTCGACAAATTTCCCAGCATGCAAAGGGTTAATTCGCATATGCAGCAATTCATGCTTTGGGCTAAATTCATTCGTATTATACATATATATTCACAGTGAGATGAAGGTCGGCTATGTATCATAAATATAATACATATTACATATTACAAATCGGGTATGAGTGTATTAGGGTGCTCCCAAAAATATGAAAGTATCAGGATAGTGTTCTCCAACACTACATGTATGATGCTAGTTAGAGAAAAGCCGTACAAACGAATTTTGCTGAAAATAACAACATATATCACTTGCTCAACGCTTTCACAGATTTTAATACAAGCTGTGTTCAATATATGCATATTGTACCACGCGTTAACAGTATCACTATAGAAGTGCATTTACGAGTACGCATTGACTTGTTTTATAAATATTTTTGGGAGCACCCTTGAGTGTATGGGTATTCTTTTCGATTAATCTCGTTATAATCCTACTACTTCATCATTTTCGATCAAAAATATTAAAACAACGCATGGTGCTTATATCATTTACAAGACATAAGTACGGTGGCAGTTGATCATGATGGTTTCATGTATAACTATATTAATAGAAACGTGTATTAACCAAATCAAGATTTGTATGAATCTTCATAAAACATAATACATGCATCTATAAGTTCTTTTATTATTATATATAAGTATTATACCTGTTCTTGCACCTGGGTTAAATCCATAACATGAGATTTGTGTGTAATCCGAATATCTTAAATGTAGATGAAGCACATACACTGCTTTACGCTGCTCGTAGCCGAAGATCCGACAGGCAAGAGTAGTACAACTATTCTATATTGAATGAGACTTAAATCTATTACAAGCTGCTAGTAGAGAGCGTCCTTTGCAGAATTGACGCGAGCTTCATATATATTAGGAATCTATATGCGGTGTCCCAGTATATATTAATATACCGCAATCAATGAGGTTTCTAGACTTTCCGCGCCTAATGAAAATTCCAGTACGAGAAGTTACAACGCGCGCGACGAAAACAAACAAATGCAGTGCATCCAAACATCCAAACAAATGCAATAAAATTGCACAATATGCCATTTAAGTGAGACAATACGATTTTGTCAAATATTTAAGATTTTTTATAAATGTGTGAAAAACTTATTATACATAGATTTCAATATAAATTAAAATAAAAGTTAAGAAGAACATGTGTCGAATAATGCGAAATAAGCCAGATATTTAAATCGGAAATCGAAAATGGCTGTACAGCCAAATTCGCCAGCATATATATCATGCATGTACAATGTGAATCTAAATTTAGCTTTAGTGCAGATTCGTTCATACGACACAAAGACACAATTTTGTTTCCTAACAAATACGAGTAAACGTGTCGGCATCGGCTTTAACCAGCGCAAACTTGTCTTTGCTGAATTTTATGAAATTCGTCTTCAATGTATACTTTTTCTTGCCTATTTTGTGTTATTGTAACATATTTTTATCAATATATAAAAAATTGACACATATAAAAATCGTATAGTCTCACTTTAAAGCCGTACATTCACGCACACAAACACTATTCTTGTGCCTATAAAACATGCGCATACTGCAATGCAACCAAAACGTGCGTACAAACTAAGAGTATACATGTAGTGCTATATAAATAGACAGAAAAAAGCGTGTAGCAACCACACTGGCTTTGTGCAATCACATTAATACGACGGAACCAAAGGAACGAGAGAAAGGCATCCTAATGTGTGTTGAAAATCAATTACCATTTTGCAAGCTAAAATCAATTATCAGTCCCTTGATGCACGTACTCCCATTTACTTACAAACAAGAACGTGTGGAAACTTATACACCGGAGAATCTAGCTTTCAACCGTAATTAAATGTGCAACATTTGATGTTTACGACTTCATCACTGTTATTTTTTTATATCGTATGAAGTTGGATGACAGTATAAACAAAAAATCAGTTATGTTTATTAAAGGTTTTTTGTATCTAATCGCCTCAAACGAAATATAAACGATAATACTGCAAATAAAAGTTACAGATTGGTCACTCGTTTAAATTAGCCTACCAGTGCCAAGGCTGGTAAGTCATAAAATGTGACAATGTCCTTGTATAGGTATACAATGTCATTATTATACAGTTATAAAACTTTATTATAATTATTTGATTAGGAATTTTATAATACAATCACTTTAGTCTGTATATTCACGGTCTCATGGGGCCCCTAAAAGTCGCGGGGCCCATTGGCAGTTGCCTTCTCTGCCTAATGGGTAATCCGGGACTGGTCATACCGACGCCTATACGATGAGCTTATTACATATTTATGGAATTATCGGTTTCTATACATTCACGAATTTCGTTGCAACCATCTAACTCGAATGCTTTCGATTGCATTACATGTCTACCATTCCCGCTACAAAAATGTGAAATATGCCGACTAAAAGTCTCGTGAAAAACAAGTTATTCTGGCATGAATAAATTATATGTGGAATGATACTGCTTCAGTTTTGATGAAAACAACAACGTATGCGCTTTTCAGATATCAGCTGGTCCGTCCTTCATTTCCATACGCGTTCATTCAAAGGCTCGTGCCTTCGGGGATTTTTTCCACACATCATTTATTATAATAGACATGTTGGGATAGAATTATACCAAGAAATGACAAAGGAACCTTACGATCTACTTACGTGGAGATAATAATGCATTCACAATCCATATAGTAACACGCCCAACATGTCCAATGCGACTATTTGTTATAATAGCGTTTGGTTTAATGTACACCCTGATGGCATGCAATTCGCATTTTGCTGACAAAATGGGAGGCGTAGGCAATTTGATTTCTGCATATGTAATAAGTGTAAATAGTAAAGACCCAACGAAAAAAATAAACAAAACACGTATCGCTCTACATCTTTGGAAATATGCCGCCAGAAAAAAAATCTTGGATTTTCGCGTTGGTGCTGGCCACGCCTCGATGCCAAGCCGATGGTACGTCATGGTGCCATTTAATAGCTTGGGTCTGTTACTCAGTGGGCACCACAAATTCCAAGTCCTTCGAGTAAGGCTTCATGCGAAAAATAACACCCTCCACCAGTTTGAACATGTCTCTGTTAATCCAGTTCACTTATTTTGCATCCGGACTGGAAAGAAACATTTCACCCTCGTCTGGTTCGGTTTTGTCCCTTAGAAAGGCCTGTAAAAGGGCCAATTTGTTTGCAAAAATCTGAAAAGCAGCATTACCTTGACATTGTTTCATAATTCTAGAATTATCAATTTCAATCTTACTTTTGGGTTATTGTTTGTAACCACATCGTCACTGTTTTCTTCTGTATTCTTGCTGCCCCGGGATCCCAGGGATGTGAATCAAGCTGACAGGCCGATTACATTCGATTGGAAACATCATGGGCTAACTGGCCGCTTTCAAATCCTTTAAGCATCTTGGGATTGGCCAGTTTGCAACCGTTTGTATGTCTATTTCCGATAAAGCCATATCCTTTCCATTGATAATGCGTCCGAGGAACTCGACCTCAGATTGGAAGAAAATACACTTCTTTGGTTTATGCTTTAAACCATGAAAACGGAAGCGAGATACAGCATCCGCTATATTTTTCAAATGTTCATCAAACGTTTTCCAAGAACCAACACATTGTCGAGGAAGGCTAAAACCGGTGTCCATGTCAGCCCATGCAATATAAGGTTAACAACTCTTCCAAACGTGGCGGGAGTATTTTTAAAAGCAAACCCCATTCGAACATGTTCAAAAACTCCATATTTTGTTATGAACGCAGTCTTCTTCCTATCCTATGGGCTGATTCGCACCTGCCAATAGGCAGCATTCGCCTCCAACTTGGAGAACCAGATGTTTCCGGCCAACGCATCAAGACAATCCTCAACCAGAGGCAAGGAAAACGTATCTTTCACAGTGACATTATTCAACGCTCTGTAATCGATACACCACTGGACCGACCCATCGCGCTTTCGTATCAACACCGTTGCTGATGACCACTCCAAAGAATTTTCCTCGATGAAACTCGCATCTAACAGTTTCTTCTAATGAGCCTCTTCCTCCCCTTACAAAAAGTATGGGTTTCGCCGCATTCTTTGTTTGATAGGTTTGGCGTCACCAGTGGCTTTTGTGTGTTCGATGGAGGTGAAGCTTAACTTATTAACTTGGCGACTGCCCCGTCTTTTAAACCCGTCAATTTTCCTATCGAGGCTTTGCACACTTCATTTTGCAGATGGTCAGGAACGACAACTTATATTCCCCCTCAATCTGGCAACCTGTCACGATCTCCTTTTCAATCGATAGAAGGTCCGATGGAGTCTTATGGATGCAGACAAACAGCCCAAAACCATGTTTGATGCAATGAACGCTTGTGGAAGCTCTTACCCACTTATTCAGCTGATACTCACAGAATTGCTCACCATGCCTGCAACATCAGCTTCCTGCGAGCAGTCCTTCAGCTCTATGAAGCGTATCAAGACATACATTCACTCAACCATGGACGAGGATCGCCTTACAGCGCTTGCAGTGCTCAACATCCACCGGGAAAGTGTAGTGGATATTGTATTTATCATAAATTTATTCCGTATGCATCACATGGACAATACAGTGAAAGGGATTTTTTTGATAAATGAAATAAAAACATAATGTAATTTTAATTGATTAACAGTGATGCGTCCCATTAACAGTAGACCTGTTTTTATTCGTGGTTATCTGCGGCTAACTTGAGAGCGACAGAGAAAAAAACGATGTATACTGCAATATTAACAATTCATATTTATCAGGTAAGTCAGGTAAGATAAACTTTGACACCTGTTATTTGATTTAGATAAACGGCAAATAAACGCTTCGTGCCTTTCACGTTGTCAAGAACGAGATGACATATATCAGCTCAATGGTACTGGAGTTTATTGCCGCTCAAACAATCTAACGAGTATGCACGTTTCTTGAACAATTTCCAGTAAACCCCGATTTCGACATGCTACAATGCTGATTTTGCGTGATTCAGCTTTCCGAATCTTATTATCTATGACCCTGGGAAGGCATTCACAAACAAGCAAAATATTACTCCATACTAAGAAAAAAGGTAATAAATAAACATTCTTTTATGGATATTCATTAATCGAAATCGCAAAAAAAATGATGGTAACATAGATTAAAGTGAGACTATACGATTTTGTCAAATATTTAAGATTTTTTATAAATGTGTGAAAAACTTATTATACATTTATTTCAATATAAATTAAAATAAAAGTTAAGAAGAACATGTGTCGAAAAATGCGAAATAAGCCAGATATTTAAATCGGAAATCGAAAATGGCTGTACAGCCAAATTCGCCAGCATATATATCATGCATGCACAATGTGAATCTTAATTGATGCTTTAGTGCAGATTCGTTCATACGACACAAAGACACACTTTTGTTTCCTAACAAATACGAGTAAACGTGTCGGCATCGGCTTTAACCAGCGCAAACTTGTTTTTGCTGAATTTTATGAAATTCGTCTTCAATGTATATTTTTTCTTGTCTATTTTGTGTTATTGTAACATATTTTTATCAATATATTAAAATTTGACACATATAAAAATCGTATAGTCTCACTTTAAACAAGATACAAAATGTCTTTTTTTTGTGGCACAATATATTCCATTTTAATTTCTCGCAACGGTATCTAAAAATACGACACACGAACACTAAATTGATACATGAATATATTGTACCATAAAAAATAAAAAAGAGCATGTTTTATCTATTTAAATCTATGTTACCAGACCACATCTAGCGTTGACATTTTGGCTATTGCTATAAGGAACACTGATTGTTTATGGGTTAACTTTATGTTACGAAATATTTTACGAAATATTCGTTGACTTTGAGTGTTAATGGGGCTTTAAACTAAGTAATGGCAGCATACGTACGCATGTCACTGTCCAATGACGTTGTTTGAGTATTTTAATGGTGGACATATCGAAAAAGCCATAAGTTGTCGTTCACCAGTGCTGATTTCACGAGTTATGAATGACTCGCTCGTACAAGGTCATATTGATGTTGAAACTACGTCACAACAAAAGGCAGTGACCTGAAGTATTTTTTTACCCCACTGACACATATTTAGTGGTTTTGTTTGACGCACTTGCTAGACATTCATCCTTTCGATGATAATTCATGGCCAATATATATTAGTCGGGGGCGTCGAGAATATTTGCGTTCTAGGATGATGTCTTAATAATTATTAAGTACATAATCGTGTAGGCCATTTATCAAGAAAAATAAAATGTATTTTAACCTTGAGAAAATAATCTCCTTCTACGTCATAAAACAAATAAATCACAACCATGTGATTTATTTGAACCAGAAATGAGACTTTCATACAATTGGGAGAAGTGGTGAACATGATTGTGATGCTAATGCTGGGGTTAATATGTACACTTTCGTCGTCGTCGTCGTCGTCGTCGTCGTCGTGTAGTCGTCATGAACATATGTTTAATATATTGGCCCACAAAAAAGCATTTCGTTCTTGTTAAATCTATGTTACCAGACCACATCGAGCGTTGACATTTTGGCTATTGCTATAAGGAAAACTGATTCTTTATGGGCTAACTTTATTTTACGAAATATTTTACTAAATATTTGTTGATTTTGAGCGTTATAGGGGCTTTAACTAATAACAATAGAAAGAATAAAAATGAATTAACGTATTGCTTTCCAGGGCATTCGAACGATTGACATCTGGAAGCAAAAGCTAGTGAGCTACCACTACGTCACACATGGTGAAGTCCTTTAATATAAACGCAATGTAGTAATACATGTTTGTTTTTTTCCAAATTATCGAGGAAAAGTGTTACAAAACGCTATATTATTTCACCTATTTTTAATGATGATTATCCATTAATGAGTCCATGATTTTAACATTTTTCTTAGTAAGGCGTATTAATTTGCTTGTTTAAACATAATATTTGCATTATTTTTTGAATCTGCGACAATGTTGTTTAAATCGTAATATTTCCAAACAGTGATAGCGTCCTCCTTATACGGGACGAAAAAACAGTCCTAGCAAGGTAAATGCTCCTACTGAAACGCTGGTAGTTGTTTGTTCAGACATCAGGCGTTCGTTGACAGTGTCCTTGCTAGAGTAAGCCAGACAGAATATTTATAATTGTCCAGCGAAGATTATTTCCTGTTTCCAACACACATACGGACGTAACAGTCCGCATATATAGTGCAGGAAAGAATCGTTATACTGACTACCAACAAATGCATGTCTTCATTGTGATTAACTGGGTATATTTAAGAATACGTATACCCATAGACTGGTGGACCTAAATGCTGGACATCATAGAGCAAACATGCTTCGACTTTGGCAGAGTGTCCATTTAAGTGTCAGATATGTCATAAATTCGTTTATTTAGAAGTTCTTGAGTATAACTCATGGCTCCGTTTACAGTACAAATGAAATAAATTGATCTAGCTTGTGGCACATTCTCCTCAATACGATTACACGACGGTTTCACATTTGAGAAAGTAGTTTCAGGTTTTCGGTTGACAAAATGTGTCTTATTATTTACTTTTGCGGTAATGTCCATACATTACGAACGATTCATATTCGGTTATACATGTATTTGTGTTCCATATAATTAACATGTGTTCCCGATAATCAGATTATTTTATATCCGCGGTTAAACGTGGAAATACGAGTAGACATATTGCGTGCACATCTGTCGCTCATATCTAATGTTGCAATTATTTGTATTAAATATAAAAATGGTTACATGACGCAGATCGTTGTATAAACCTAAATCAATTATAACATTAAAACCCCATGCATTCTAAATGTCAAAGAACACATGTTTGACAAAAACTCAGTAGCGAAATCCAAGACTGAAATCACTGACGCGTTCTTTGAATATGCATTTAAAATAGTTATAGGCCACAATATACTAATATTTTCCCTGAATAATTCAATGTAAAAGCGACAATTTTAAGCGAAAATAAATGCAACATTTTGCAGATAGAGACCCACATAACCATAAATTTTCTTAAGTCACATTTTAAGTTGAACCGATTTAAGAAATAAAAACATTAAACAAAAACAAAAAAAAACAAAAACAAGAAAGAACTCGACACAAATAAAAATTGACTGTTTTTTTTCGGCCGTTTTCTAGTGAAGTCGTAACGTTTTCAGTGCATTTTTACTATAGTCTCTATCTTTATCATAATTCAGGGATTTAGGAGTGAACACCAATGCGTACCCAAGCCATATCTCCAAAAGATAAAACCAGCACAATCCCTTCGAGTAAAATACGATGTTTTTTTTAAGACAGAACGGCATACATCACTAGATTATTTAGTATTATGACTCGATTATTTAGTATAATGTCACCTTCTGAGTCTGTACGAAGCCGTTTTCTCGAAGCCCCTAAGTTTGAGATTTGTACTATTCATTCCTTGAAATCATAAAATTATAGGACTGTATCACGTTAATACCGCTACTGATGTTTGCCGCCACTGATAATGAATTGATATTCAGTAACATTCCAAACCTTTTTTTACAGACAGCCATGAGCAGTTTGTGGGCCTATATACGAAATGCATTTATCAAAATGTATAAGGCGACACTAGACATTTCTAAACGGATTTCGGGTTTCCAGGCGAATGGTGTCAGAGCCTTATAACCCCAGTAAATAAAAAGGGTTCAACGAACTAACGCGGACAATTTAAGTGTGAGAAATTGCATTCCTAAAACTTTTCTCAAAGTAACAGACTTACTATATGATCAGAAACCTTGTCGTCGAATCCAAATCAGGATTTAAGAGAGGTTACCATACTAAAGACAATGTATTTATTTAATCTCGGTGCTATAATTGAACTTTATTTATATAAAAAGGCGATCGATGCTGCGTTTTTCTGCGTATATATTCGCGTTAAAGCCGATTGTGTAAAAGATCAATATAAATATTCTCTTTTTGGAATATATTTTCACATGTGTATGTATATTTGTGCTGTAAACATTGACACTATATTCTAATTTGTTACTTCAGACTGATGTATAGGTATTTAAGGCCATTGGCCTTATACTACAAATAAACCATTGTCATTAATATGTCATGATTAAACATTTTGTCTAACCAGTTAATTGGACTTCGCACGGAAATATTGATATGAAAAATGTTATTTTAAAAGTTTTTTTTCCAGTGATTTTATGAATTTAAAGAAACCGTGAACGTAATATTTGATCATCATATGTAATCGTCTAAGCATTGCGAACGGCTTCTAATTCCAACTATTATCTTAGTGTGCATGCTGAAGTTGTATATCGCGCGTGAAATCGCAGACAAACGTGCAGATATTGGATTTTATTGGATGTATGCAGGAATTGTGCATACATATTTGACATAGTCCTACGAAGAAGTACAAAACGCTGCACACTAGTGAGCAGACCAGTATATACAATTTATTCTGCGGAACAGTCTTACCCAGCTTTTCACCTTAATCGACCTTTATCAACTGCCAATAAAATGTTGTAGAAATTTCCCGCTATTCCATTATAGCACAAATACATTTAAATGGACTTTATGGTGCGATCTGCACTCAATTAAAAAAACAACATTTGACCTCGATTAAGATCAAAGTTTGGGTTTTTAACCAAACAATATTGTTTCTTTTTCGTCAAGTGTAAGGACAGCTTGTTATCCACTAACAGCTCACTCATACGAGTCATGGTCAAATAAAAGAGTGGACAAACTGTCTTATGTCCTTTTGCAAGTTACCAAAATGTCAGTATCCCCAGCATAACGCCATATGTATTGTTTACCACGGCATGCAAATCATTCACATAAATTTAAAAAAGAGGACCTAGAATGTAACCCTGTTCTACACCTCATTTAACGGAGGCCTAAAATCAAAGTGTGCCTGATACGTAAACAATCTGAAAGCGATCTTATTAATAAATTATATAAAAACTATGAAACCGCATAAGCGTGGGGCCTATAGCCTCCAGTTTGATGAGTAAATTACCGCGATTTACTGTATCGAAAGCCGTTTAAACGTCTTAACGTATCTTCACAAACATTTGACCTTTTCTCCTATTCCGACGAAATAAACTAATACTTTAGCATCCGTCAACACAAGTATATCTTGAGAATCCTCGCCTGAAACATGATTAGTTACTTTATAGAAGTTTCTAATCATTTAAGTAGCCGTTTACTTGATCTTATAATTATGGTGATCCGTAACAACTAAAACCATGCATGCATATATCCGTTGCTACCTTTTGCGACATATACGCGCATTGAAGATCATCAACTTCGTTCAATATAAAACCGTTTGTCTAAAGCCACGGATAAGGTCTCATGCCAAGCATAAGAAGCAAAGCTCACCACATCTCAAACGCTTCTCTGGCAATATAATATGGAATAGGACTTTGAAACTCTTTGTTATTGTACATAATGTATTATTAGTTTGTACCTTTGTGAAATTATTAGTCATCAAGGATTGATAAATCTTTTCATTAAAAATAAATAATCGAAATCCCACCCACACTACTCACAAAACATGCAAACTAAGGCACGTGCGTCATTTCAACAGAACCTAATTTTATGGGTATTCTTTTCAAGTCAGTTAGTAAAATACATACATCCCGTTCTTTGAACAATATCAAAACAACGCATTAAAGTTTTATCATTGACATAATGAGTTTCATATTTTTGTTTCATGTATCTTTATAAACATAAAAACGTTTATTTAACGTCAAAACAAAAATTAACCTCCATTTAATCAATACATCAATGTATAAATAAATACTAGTATCATTATACCTGTTCTTGCACATGGGGTAAATCCATATCAGTAGATCTTAATGTAATCCTGATGCCTCAAAATTAGAAAAATCACATACTCTGCTTTAGGCCTCTCGTATGTATAGATAGATATGACAAACTATCTTAGCCACGGGCCTAACTTGCAATAGCAACACAGATATTAAATATCGAATGGGGACTGGAATCTATCACAGCTCGTATAGAGCGTCCCGTGCAGAATTATCGCTTACTTCATAGAATTGAGATATCTTAAGCCGTTGCCTTGCTAGCTATATAGTTTTTGTACGTTTATAGGCCTTTCATGTACAAGGCCGAATCAAATGCTAAGCATTATGACGTGCGCGATAGATACAAAGAAAAATTAAGCGCACCTTAACAAGTGAGATCAAATGTTTGCACTAAAAAAAAGAATGTGTGCAAATAAAGAAGTATATTGCAAAAATCCATGCAAGGAAACGGGTATATTGCAATGTAAACAAGGCGTGCGTACAACTAAACGCATGCCGTGGTGCTCTTAGATAAATAGGACGGAACAATAAAATTTGTTCTACCTAATCTGTGTCGTGTTATACGGTATCGATAGGCATGAAAACTTAAAATACCAGTCCCTTTTGCCGTTCTCCTATTAATAAAACAAATAAAACACGTAATTAATTGAACTAATAATTGGCAGCATTGTGCAGCAGTTATTATCAAACCATATTTAATTGTACGGTTTTAATAAGATTACAATTGAACATGAAGTACATTGCGAGTAGTGGTACTGTTCGCGATATATAATATTGTATGCACACATAACAATGTTCATGTCACTGCACGCCTTCTGAACTAATATTTCTGTTACGATAATACTTGTTTCTAAACCTAAATTATATTACGTGTGGGTAACACAAAAAAGTATTCAATCGTATTAATTTATAGGGTCCCATTAGCTCTTTTGTCCAATCAAAATCGTTTTTTTTTTGCCATTATTGCTAGGATTTTTAATATGGCAAATGCTAATGCATTTATTGTGATTAAAATTAAAAACCACCTTCACCCCTTCCCCGCCATTCGTGAATTTTCTTTATTTGTATCTGTTACTTTGTAGTATTTTCATCTTGTTTGATTGTAATAACGCATCTAAGGTTTTTCTTGTGGTACCTGTTTAGTACGTGTTTTTATATACCCGTTTTTGTATACCTCTTTGACGCATTTTTTACTGCCCGTAAAAAAGCCGTTATTCCATTCAGGAAAGAGTGGAAACATCAAATTCGTGTTTCATACATGAGTACACGTGTGTATGTATAGTGTATACATTTCCTGGTTGATTTTCTAAGCATGCTCGGATAAAGGCCGTATTTTCTATATCCTGAAGAATGGACACAAGTGCATTGCTACGGTCACACTTTATCCTTGGTGTGGTCTTCCCACTGGGGACGTTATTTCGTGGTCGGCTACCATTTTTGTGAATAATATATTGTTAAATGTCTAGTTAATCGTAAAGTATATTGCCTGTATCTTGCATCAGTCATCTTTTTACGGTAAATTTACTACAGGTTTTTCCTCGGCATGCATTTATGCACGGAATACAAATGCGACTACATGCACATCAATTATACGTTTTTGTATAAATTGGAGGTTTTAGTATAAGTATATCTGCTTCATGATATACAAGTATGTATTGAAACTCTGTGGGCGTGTTTTACCGCCCATTATTCAATTCAGGAAAGAATATGTTCTATTTTTATTTACTTTATGGCTGTGTATTTTTACCGCCCATTATGCCATTCAAGAATGAATATGTTCTAAATGTATCTACTTTATGGCCTTTTTACAATAAATGCCATTTTTTAATACGGCGAAAAATGCAAATAAACTAATGCACTGTTCATTTGCCATGGTTTCTTTCTATTTCCGCATAATTAGAAATGGAGGTTTTGAATATGGTGGTCGGTAGTCGAGTGGTAAAACACTGGTCTACCATTTCAGCGGTCGTGGGTTCAATCCCTGGCCGGGGCACTGGAAATTTCAGAAATGCTTCAGTGTTTCCCACCCAACTAGAGATGTACTGGTATGAAACCCAGGTAATTCTCGCGTGTATCGGTGCTATACACTGAGCACGTAAAAGAACCAAGGGATCTATTCGCAAAGAGCTAGGGTATCGCACCCGGATTCCTTGTATCTCAAAAACTGTCTCTTATACCCGCTGTCTCTTCAGCAAAACCAAAGGACCCCATTGGAAATAAGTGCTTGCACTTTCATGGGTTATCCTTGACTGCAAGGTCAAAATAAAATACATATACAATATGTTAATACTAGATAATACTCATATACATGACAAAACAATAGTATGTGGTACTATAAATACGTTTTACATAATGGTCCTCAGTATTTTAAGAGATCTTCGAGAGGATTGATTTTTATACGCCCGTTAAAAAAACGACCTTATGATTTGAAAACCCGAGCGGGCATCATGCAGGCGGGCGGCCGGTCGGGCGGGCGGGCGGGCGAGCGGGCGAGCGGCCTGAAATATTTGTCCGGAGCATAACTAAGTCCAGAATGGATAAATTTTCAAATAACTTGCCACAAATGATCAGCATGATGCGACGGAGTGTCGCGAGCAAGAACCAGATACCTAAGTCAATGGCCAAGGTCTCATTTCAAGGTCACATTTCAAGGTCAAAGATCTAAGTTAGGTTTTTTTAAATACCATAGATGGATTAACATATTACTTGCCAGAAGAGATCAGCATGATGAGACAGAGTGTCACGCGCACGCGCAGGAACCACCCAAGGTATAGGTCAAAAGTTAAGGTCAAATGCCACATTTAGGAGATTTGTACTTGGCACTTTGTTCCTTGCAGAAGTGATCAGCATGATGACAGGGTCGAAGGTCAAGATCACAATTCAAGGTTTTCGGTGAAGTTTACGTATGTTACAACAGCATATGTGGTTTTTCATATCTATTGCCATAAGTAATCATCATGAGACGGAATTTGACACGCAAGAACCAGGTCGATAGGTCGAAGGTCTAGAACACAATTCAAGGTCAAAAGTCAAATTCGTAGTTGACACTTTGTCTGGAGTATAGCTTTGTCCAGCATGTATGGTTTTATGGATGTCATGCTCAAGAACCAGGTCACTAGGTCTAAAGTCATTGTCACAAATCTAGGTCAAAGGTCAAAACATTATCGTTGCGAATGAACTGCATATGCCAATATAACACACATTTTCTACACAATGTCATGATGACTGTACACGTTTTCGAAATATATGTGATGCATAAATGTAAAATTATTTCAATAATGTTAAAATAAGTATTCTATAATACAATGAGATGTAAATTCGCAACGTGAAACGTACAGCGCCTGTGTGTTTAAACCTGTGTATACGTCGCTAAAACATCGATTAAATACAACATATTAATCGGTGTTTTATGGATATGGATTCATGTCATCACATTTCTGAGTCAGAAAAATGCCTGCAGTTGGAATACATTAAGGATAACTATATGCATCATGAGACCTATGGCTGGGGTTGTCGGTGCTACATCCAATTTCTGGATACTTTACCTCTATGTAGGTTTCAAATGGATCCATAAACCTAGCAGAGAAGAAAGGCGTCAAGTAACTATAAAACGTATAAATCAGACAGTAATTACACCATTATATTATATGTCTATGTCAATAAACAATGTCTGATTCTACACAAATAACCAGTAAATGACGTCAAATGGGAGACCGCTGTCACGTGACCGTAGTATAACTCATGTCGGAAAAATTGTTACCGAACAATCTGAGTAAGGAGTACATGCGAACATGCGTTTGTTGCCAAGTACATTTGTATTTCAGTGTATGTGCAGGAATAACTTTCATCCGTATACTGGTAGTACACTGACATGTGATTGTAGATAAACAAAATCGTGTTTATACATTCCTTTTCAAAACCTGTGTAGACATAACCGCAACGTATCTTTTTGCTCGAATAGTTTGCGTCGAGATGCATGTTTTCGTAAAACATAAACATGTATAATTAAATAAATACCGCTACACATACACGTAGCAAATAAAGCATATACGAAACAACAAACTATTTTGTGGAGAGAATATTTTCTTACTGTAGATACAGTCAGGTCGCCAATAATGGAACACTGACTACTTTTCGCTACAATTAGCGCGGCCATATGACGAGAAATAAGCTTAAACTTCAGCGGCTATTATTTACCAATACCAAAACAAAGAAACACGTTACTTCTTGGTACAAAAAGGTCAAGTCCATGAGGTCCATGCTAAAACATTGTGTTACACTGTACATAGGTAAACATAATAGATTTATTTCCCAAAATAATTCACGTTTCAGAGATAATAGTAGAATCAACCTTATAAGCATTCGTGAATCATGAACAAAACTCATGTGTCACCACTCACACTATACATATCAGTATGGGTATATATAATACACATTACAGAACAGGACAGAACTCACATAAACACAACCTGGAAAAGTTCCAATGACTTCTGCAATGTACTTCCCATTACTTCCTAATGTCAGAATGATGGACCCTGTAATATCATGGACTGACAACAAACCACCATTTTCTTAAAGAGCTGCTGCCAAACAAAATTCATTATTATTTGGGATGAGAATGATTTTAAAGATAAGTAATCATTGATGATATTAAATATTAACAATAATCAGACAATAACCACATTCAAGCCAATAATGGACTGTATACTCTACTGTATAGTGACATTCAACGCAGATATAGTGATATTTGCTGCTGGTAAAGTGATATACAATGCAGATTTATTGATAGGCACTGCATATCGAGTGATATACAATTTATATCATTTGTTGGAAATTTAACATAATTAAATGTAGTAACTAAGACCCATTATTGTTAATATTTGACTTCTTGCACATAAAAGCAATAGCGGTGCTTTATAAATAAATTCTTTGTTTCCAACCGTCTTCTGTGATAACTTGCGGAACAGCAAAATAAAGGGGTCACCTACTTTGACGGGTCACAACAATATTGAGACAACCGATGAATATTCACACATGTTTACATCGCGTATGGATACTGATCCTGTATCTAATTTCAAAGCGATTTCCTTTTTTACAATTAATAAATATTGTTGATAAACAAATTGAGTTTATTGACTCTATATTGATTACGCTTTCATGCAATATTCGATTAACGCGTTGATTCTTAACTATCGCAGTGTCGTCTAGAATGCTAGCGAGACATGTGCAAATGGTGGTTTACGATTGAATGCTTGAATCGGTTATTCTAGCGTTTAGGATAAAGAGCATCGTTATTGTATGGCCCGTGTGTTCTTCTGCATGGTCGGATAAGAGATTGAAACAGTGAAAAAGTCATTTTTTAAACAAGAAAGCGGTCAGAAAATATGTATCACCAACAATTATTTTGTGTCGCTATTGAGGGGATTTCCGATATAAGCGACACGACCGTAAACGTGCACATGTCTTTCTTCTTTTTTTTAAATGGGTGAGACAATTTATTTCAATATAAACTTCGCTGGAATTGCTATAAACAAAGGAAAAAGCGTTGTAAAACTTCCCAAAAACAACACAGAAAGACTAACATGGCGTGAGCACATGACATATAGTTGTCATTTCAATTGCACACACGTATCAAATGATGTAAGAATATAACTAGTTATGTATTATCGTTATGTTTCGATTAATAAACAAATTTTTGTCGTTTTGCTTCTTGGTCTTTACCCAGCTCAACATCCTGGCTAAAAAAGAAGGTCGTATGGATTGGTGTAATGGATATGGTGTCCGCATGGCAATGCGACTGTATCGATTCCCACTTGGGGAGTGTTCTCAGGATCTATCATGGTCGTTTCATGAAACACACTCGAACATATCTATATCCAAGCCTTTCGATGTTATTCAGCTAAAAAAATGCTTAAATAAGATCTCAAAATAAATCCATATTGGCAGGTCTATATCACACTATAAAAAACATCAACTGAAAATGTATTCGACTGTCCCTAAACAAATTCAGGTTCGATTTGAAAAAAAATGAGCACATTTATACGTGCTAAGTTATCGGCCGTTGTTGCGGATTTATACTAAATCAGGAACAGCTTTTGACTGCCAATGCACAAAACGTGGTAAAAAGATATGCGCCGAAAAGCACAGCAAATATTTATGGAATAAACGTTTTCTGTACAGACACGCATTCATTTCAGCCACCTGACCCGATTGTGTTCGATTGCATGAGATGGATACCACCCAGGTTAGTTATACAGAAAACACCCTTTACTAAGTGTTATGTACGTGAGAAGTCCACGTAGACTTCTCACGTAGCAATGACGTCAGTAAATGCACGATAAGCCAAACAAAATTGTTGCGAGCGTCACGTTTCCGACAAATATAGCTTACATTCAATTCCAACACGGAAATAGAAAGAGCGATACTTCCCGTGACGGAATGTGGCATTCGTGACTAAGGCCATTAAACATGTGACATATGCCGTCTCGACGTCTCGGGAAAAGCATAATATCTTGGCTTGCAAGTATTGAATGTATAACCAAATTACTACAGTTTTGCGGGAGTCAATTCCATGCATCTCGGTAAACTGAAAACAATAACGTTCGCTTTGATAAATATTATCTGATATGTTCCTAATTTCCATACGTCTCCATTTGAATAAATACACCTTCGGTTATTATCCTTGACATCATACATGACAAATGTACGATGGGCATGTAAGGCGGGTTGAATTGGGCTAAGAAATTGCGGCCAAAGACAACCTTACTATCCAGTGTGTGCGTCTATTTGATTGCTTGGTTTAGTTTACACCCTGGTGGCCAGAAATTCCTATTTCGCTGACCAAATGCAAAACAGTAGACGNAGTGTAGATGGGTTACTTCTGTTAATTATTAACACGTGGAATAACACTACGAGCTACGCTTGCCGCATATGGAATAAGAACCATTATCGCATGGCGCGGGTCAAATGAAAAACAACCGACTTAGGGTAAGATAGTGAACAGGTAACAACACTTAACCCCTTTGATGTTTGTATGGGTAACACAAACATGCAACAGGAACATGCTTTTGTTCAATTTAAACACGAAACGCGAAATACCTGTTTTATGAAATTATAAATTGTGAAAATCGCTATGGATGATACCGAAGTGGATATCTATGAAATTTCCTTAAATATATGATGCACACACATTTATTAAGGTACACATCGGAAAAACAATTCAATCTCCCCCATAGCCACCAAGAACTGGTTCTAGTCACAGGAAACGGACTCGAGAGCGTTTCAAATAAGTAGTAAGTACTATAAATGCAATCGAGCTAAAATTAATAGGTTTAAAATAAACTAATTTAATTATGGTCAATAAGCCAACTTTACAATAACAGAATAAGCAGGCACCAGACTTTCAGTGACAGGGCCTAGATTGCGCCAAACTTCCAGTATTCCGGTAATATACCGGTAATCCGCTAGGTTCGCTGCACCTCCCGAACAATAATAAAATGTCAATCATCAAGTGTCATTGACTTGCGACACAAAAACGTATTGAACCCGTCGATCGAGCAGCATTATTAGTTATTTCAAACTAGGACGAAACATGTACGAAACTTTTCAAACCGAAAGGATGTTTCCCCGATAATTTGCTGTTTAAGACACGCTTGTGGACTTATCTGTATGCAGCTTTGTAAAGGAACGAATGGAAACAGCGTTTTGATGAATACAAAGACAAGTGTGTCAATATGTTCAGTGTTTGGTGTATCAAACTTGGTGTGATTGAATCACACACGCACAGGCTAATGGACCTTACTGTTTGACTTCGTGCAGCAAACTTGCATCGTTTTTGAAGAGTGACTAGATACTTCGAGTGTCTGATATATTAGTTTAGATGGAAGTCCTCGTGTAGCACTGCTGGGTAATTTAATAATACTAATCAGTAATGTAAGACATTGCACATTATCAATAATATAATTACAAGAATGCTTTATATATTATCTTGAGAAAAAAAACACAACACAAACATTACCGTCAAACTTTTCATGTATATGAACTTTACGTAACAAACTTACTACTACTGAACTTTGTATGCAGTTGACCAAAGGTACAGTTCAAACGCAGTTGACCGATGGTACATTACAAAGAAAATGGGCATTAAATCACATTTTAATATATTATACAATACAACTAATTAGTTCGGCGTCTTCTGTTTACAATTTTTATATGAACATTTAAAGGGACTTGTTCACAGATTGTAGAAATTACACTTTTCAACACTTTGTCACAGATTAAAAAACACACACAAAAAAACACTACAAAAGTGAGCGAAATAACAACAATGACGTAAACTCATACTGAAAATACATTTTCATTTTATGAAAAGTCATCTATAAAATTGAAAAAAATATAAACCGTTTGAAATGCTAAACAATTATAATTTGGATCGTGTCTGTTCTTTACAATATATTTTGTGACAATACGTGAATTGTAAATATAAAAGAATGAAATGCATAATGCGATATAATAATGCGGATGGCCAAGTGGTTTCAGAGAGAGCTGTTGAATCCAAAGATCAAAGGTTTTTTAAATTCGCTGTTTGTTTTATACTGGAACTTTTTAGTTCCGATGTTTGCCTTTATCAATTTAAAGCATTTAATGCCGAGCTTAAAAAAAACGCAAACATCTGTGAACACGTCCCTTTAAATGGAAGAAATGTAAAAAAAAAAAAACAACAACAAGAAAGTCTGCATATGTACGAATTCATATGCTCTAGTCCATTATTATTATTAAATATAAACCAGTAAATGTAAATCAATCACTCTACACGGTGTGTTTGTATTGGGAATCTCAATAAAGTTTCATTTAAGAATTAACCGTAGAAAAAAGTAATGAATGAATTAAATGTTTTAACCCACTAACCTCCGTAAATCTTCTATACATTCCGTAATCCTACATGCAAATCACAACACTGCACAACCTGGTATGAATTTTTATGAAACTGATCTGCCCAACTGTTTAAATAATCAAAAGGCGTTACTGTACAACAGCTATTAATGGTTCAATATGTAAAATTTCTCCAACAAATATAAGTCTACAGTGTAAACAAAGGCTTAGCGGGCGTAGCCTTGTACAAAGCCTATACAAGCAACGTATCGGTGTTAATGTCCTTTTAAAATTGTGGCCATAATATTTATTGTCAACTCATAAATTTTTAATACGTATTTTCGTCGAACATATTTATTCAGCTGACATAAATATGCAAATAAGAGTATCTGACTTTGATTTGATTTTCGATCGTTATAATAAATGCGACTCTTACGGCGAATATTATGGACTTCAAGAAACGAGTTATAGATATACAATTACAAAAATGCGTACTGATACCGGTTCATTTAGTTCAGCTTTTAAAGCCGATGTCGATGGTAAGGTACGTAGCAAACTCGGACAGCCGTGCAAAACATTCAATAGCAAGTTTGGCAAGGAAAAGACACTCATCACGCCGAGTCGTTCATCGGACGATCCATTCGAAACAGTGGTAAACAGATACAAAGTTTGTACATTCAAATGTATGTATTATATTATGCTTACATATGTAAATNAAAAAAAGAAAAAAAAAAAAAAAAAAAAAAAAAAAAAAAAAAAAAAAAAACAACAACAAGAAAGTCTGCATATGTCCGAATGCATATGCTCTAGTCCATTATTATTAAATATAAATCAGTGAATGTAAATCAATCACTCTACACGGTGTGTTTGTTTTGGGAATCTCAATAAAGTTTCATTTAAGAATTAACCGTAGAAAAAAAGTAATGAATGAATTTAATGTTTTAACTCACTAACCTCCGTAAATCTTCTATACATTCCGTAATCCTACATGCAAAACACAACACTGCACAACCTGGTATGAATTTTTATAAAAATTGATCTTCCCAACTGTTTAAATAATCAAAAGGCGGTACTGTACAACAGCTATTAATGGTTTTTTAATATGTAAAATTTCTACAACAAATATAAGTCTACAGTGTAAACAAAGGCTTAGCGGGCGTAGCCTTGTACAAAGCATATACAAGCAACGTATCGGTGTTTGAAAATTGTGGCCATAATATTTATTGTCAACTCATAAAGTTTAATACGTATTTTCGTCGAACATATTTATTCAGCTGACATAAATATGCAAATAAGAGTATCTGACTTTGATTTGATTTTCGATCGTTATAATAAATGCGACTCTTACGGCGAATATAATGGACTTCAAGAAACGAGTTATAGATATACAATTACAAATATGCGTACTTGTACCGGTTCATTTAGTTCAGCTTTTAAAGCCGATGTCGATGGTAAGGTACGTAGCAAACTCGGACAGCCGTGCAAAACATTCAATAGCAAGTTTGGCAATTCAATATTTTCATATCGACCAGTTTCTAATCTAAGCGGTGCCACACCGCATCGAAACTTAGCTAATGCACTTCTATACAAAAATGGTATGCTGTCTTTAACGTAAGTTACATGTGTGGCCTTGGTTTCAACTACCAACATACTTTTCAACTAACAGGCCTCGGTTCTATGCTTGGAAACAATATACTGGATCTTTTGATTGCTAGACAGTCTTTTATTGTTTTCATTTAAAAGAAGGTATACTAATATTGTATTAACCTCAATGGTTTCCGCTTCGAACAACGTAACGTTTATCAGTTTAGTTATGGTTACCACCGCCTTATGTGAACAAGCGAACCCACTGGGCTAGTTCATTATTGATTGTGGCCGTCGAATCTACAAACTACGACCTTAAGGTCACGCTTGGCTGTATGTGAAAGATACACCGGTAGAAGTGGATAATTAATCAAGCATCTTCGCTCTGTTTCATTAAAATATATTATAATCAATTCAATCATAATATTTGCAATAAAAATGATAAAACCACAATTTGTATGTCATTGTACGACTTCTTAACTAACATTTTCTGTTACGATAATACTTGCTTTTAAACTGAAATTATATAACTTGTGTATAACACAAACATTTTGGTCAATTGTATATATTTATAGCGTCCCATGAGCTCTTTTGTCCAAGCAAAATCGATCTTGGCCATTATTGATAGGATTTTTTGTTATAAGGCAAATGCTTCTGCATTTATTGTAATTAAAATAAAAACCCACCTCCACCCCTTCTCCGCCATTCGTAAACTTGTTTACGATTCTTTATTTGTGTGTGTTACGTTATTGCATATTCATCTTGTTTCATTTTTATAACGCATCTAATGTTTTTCCTTTGGGTACCTTTTTAGTATATGCTTTTATATATGCCCGTTATGCCATTCAGGAAGGGTGGTTACATCAAATTCCAATTCATGTTTTGTAAATGAGTACACGTGTATGTGTATATTGTATACATTTCATGGTCGATTTTCCGAGTATGCTCGGATAAAGGCCGCATTTCCTATATTCTGAAGAATGGACAAAGTTGCCTTGCTACGGTCAAAAGTTTGTTCTTTGATGGGGTCTTCCCACTGTTTTTTTTCATGGGCGGAAACCATTCTTGTGAAGAATATATTGTTAAATTTGTAGTAACTCGTACATATATATTGTCTATATCGTACAGTGGTTTAATTTTAAAATTGAAAATTTAAGTCTTGAACAAGTCATATATTTACGGTTAATTTACAACCGATTTTACCTGAGCATGCATTTATGCACGGAATACAAATGCGATAACATGTTCATCAATTATACTTGTTAGTATAAATTGGAAGTTTTAGTATAAGTGTATCAGCTTTATGATATACAAGTATGTTTTGAAACTCCTTGTACGTGTTTGTACCGCCCATTTTGCCATTCGAGAAAATATATTCTATTTTTTATCTACTTAATGGCTGATTTAACCGCTTATTATGCCATACAGGAAAGATTGTTTTCTATATTTAGCTACTTAATGTCCTTTTATAATAAATGCCCTTTTTGAATGCGGCGAAAAATGCAAATAAACTACTTCGACGTTCATTTGCCGTGTTTTTTTCCGATTTCCGCATTATTTGAAATGGAGGATTTGAATATTTTTATTACATACTTGTTTACATTTTTACGAAAATATGCATCTCGAGGCCAACTATTCGAGCAAAAAGATACGCTGCAATTATGTCTACAAAGGTTTCGAATAGGAATCTAGAAATCTTGTTTTGTGAGTAAATCTACAACCACATGTCAGTGTATAATTAGTATAAGGATGGAAGTTATACTTGCACATACACTGAAATAAAAATGTACTTGGCAGCATATGCATGTTTGCATGTACTCCGGACTGAGATTTTTCAGTACAAATTGTTCCGACATGAGTTATACTACGGTCACGTGACAGCGGTCTCCCATTTTGATGTGATTTACCGGACATTTGTGTAGAATCACACATTGTTTATTGGCATAGACATAGAAAATAATGGTGTAATTACTGTCTGATTTGTACGGTTAATAGTTGCATGATGCCTTTCTCCACTGTTAAGTTTATGGATTCATTTGAAACCTACGTAGATGAAAAGTATTTAGACATGGGATTTAGCACCGACAACTCAAGTAATAGGTCTAACGATGTATAGAGTTATCCTTAATGTATTCCAATTGTAGGCATTGTTCTGTCTTAGAAATTTGATTACATGAATCCATATCCATAAAACACCGATTGATATGTTGTATTCAATCGAGTTTTAGCGATGTATACAATAGTTTGAATACACAGGCGCTGTTTTCTTTCACGTTGCGCATTAACACACATTGGCAATCTAATTGTATTATGGAATAATTAATTAAACATTATTTCAAATAATTTTACACATATGCATCAATAGTATTTCGGAAACGTTTGCAGTCATATACTTGTGTAGATAATACGTGTCATACATGTATTGGCATAAGCAATTCATACATTACGATGGTGTTTTGAACTTTGACCTTGATTGGTGGCGATGACCTCAAACCAAGTGACCTGGTTTTTGCACATGCCACTCCGTCTTATTATGCTGATCATTTTTGCCAAGTTAACCATTCATGCCGGACAAAGCTATTCTCCTGACAAAGTGTCAAATTTCTTAAATTTGAACTTTGACCTTGAATTGTGTACTTGACCTTGGACCTATCAACCTGGTTCTTGCGCATAATATTTGTATTTTATTTGAAAATCCATCCATGCTGGACAAAGTTATGCTCCCGAAAAAGGGCCAAGTACAAATTTCCTAAATATTACATTTTCCCTTGAATTGTGAGCTTTACTTTGGATCAAGGGACCAGGTTCTTGTTTGCGACACTCCGTCTCACCATGCTGATCTCTTATGGCAAGTTATATTTAAATCCATCCATGCTGTAAGAAATATCTTAATTTTATATTATACCTTGAATTGTTACCTTTGCCCTGGACATATGGACAATGCTGATCACTTATGGTCTTGAAAATACCTATCTTAGACCTTTGACCTTGAAATATGACCTTGGCTTTTGACTTAGGTATATGGTTCTTGCTCGCGACACTCCGTCTCATAATGCTGATCATTTGTGGCAAGTTGTTTGAAAATCCAATAATATCGGACTAATTTATTCTGACAAAGAGTAAAGTACAAATTTCCTAAACTTGACCTTTGAACTAGAATTGACCGTGAACTTGGACCTAAGGATCTGGTTCTTGCGAGCGACACTCCGTCTTATAATGAGTATCATTTATTGCAAGTATTTGAATATCAATCCATTCTGGATAAAGTTATGCTCTGGACAAAGTGTTCAGGTCGCCCGCCCGCCCGTCCGCCTGCTGTCTGCACGGGTTTTTCCATAATAAGGCCGCTTGTTTCGAAGGGCGTATGAAACCAGTCCTCTCGGAGATCTAATTAAATACTGAGGACCATTATATGAAATGTATTTACAGTATAAACATATCCAATATACACTGCAGCTCTAGATATATACTTTGAAGATCTAGTTATATACGCTGCAGATATAGTGATATTCACTGCATATTTAGTGATACACACTGCATTTCTAGTTATATACACTGAAGATCGAGTGATATACATTGCAGATCTCGTGTTCTACACTGCAGATCTAGATATTTAAACTGAAGATCTAGTTATATACGCTGCAGATCTAGTGAGATTTGCTGCAGATCTAGTGATATACACTGCAGTTCTAGTCATATACACTGCAGATCTAGTGATATACACTGTAGATCTAGTGATATACACTGCATACCTAGTGATTTACATTGTATATCTAGTTTTACATTGAATATTTAGTGATATGCATTGCAAATCTAGTGATATACACTGAAGATCCAGTGATATACAATTCAGATATAGTTATATACACTGCAGATCTCGTGATTAACATTGAATATAAAGTGATATACATTGAATATCAAGTGATATACATTGAATATCTAGTGATATACATTGAATACCAAGTGAATACATTGAATATCTAGTGATATACATTTAATATGTAGTGATATACAATTCAGACATAGTGATATACACTGTAGATCTAGTGATATACACTGCAGTTCTAGTGATTTACATTGAATATAAAGTGGTATACATTGAATATCTAGTGATATACATTGCAAATCTAATGATATACACTGAAGATCTAGTGATATACATTCAGATCTAGTGATATACAATTCAAATCTAGTGATATACACTGCAGATCTTGTGATTTACATTTAATATTAAGTGATATACATTGAATATCTAGTGATATACATTGAATATCTAGTGATATACATTGAATATCTAGTGATATAAATTGAATATCTAGTGATTTACCCTGCAGCAGATCTAGTGATAGACACTGCAGATCTAGTGATATTCACTGCAGATCTTGTGGTAGACACTGCGGATCTAGTGATATACACTGCATATAATATGTTTGAAGTTAAACTCCAAACAAAATAACTTGCGGAACAGCAAAATACAAAGCGTCGCCTACTTTGACGGGTCAAAACAATATTGAGAAAACCGATGAAAATTCACACATTGTTGAATTGCTTATGGAGACCGACCTTACATCTAATGTGAACGCGAGTTCTAACAATTAATAAATATTGCTGATAAACAAATTGAGTTTATTGACTCTATATTGATTACGCTTACATGCAATATTCGATTAACGCGTTGATGCTTTTGTATAACTATCGCACTTTCGTCTAGAATGCTAGCGAGACATATGCAGATCGTGTTCAACGATTGAATGCTTGAATCGGTCATTCAAGCGTTTAGGATAAAGAGCATCGTTAAGAACTTTTTTATGGGCCGTGCTTTTTTCTACATTCTCGAGTTCAATAATAGGGTGAAACAGTGACAAAGTCAATTTTAAACAAGAAAGCGGTCAGAAAATATTTATCATCACCATTTTTTCCGCTATTGAGGGAATTTCCGATATAAGTGACACGACCGTATACGTGCAAAGGTCTTTCTTCTTTTTTTAAATTGTTGAAACAAATTAATTCAATATGAACTTTGCTGGAATTGCATTTTAAAAAAAGAGGAAAAAAAGCGTTGTAAAACTTCCAAAAAACAACACAGAAAGACCAACATGGCGTGAGCACATGACATATAGTTGTCATTTCAATTGCACACACGTATCAAATGATGATAGAATATACATATTTACGAATTATTGTTATATTTCGAGTAATAAACAACTTTTTGTCGTTTTGCTTCTTGGTCTTTACACAGCTCAACATCCTGGCTCAAAAAGAAGGTCGTATGGATTGGTGTAATGGATATGGTGTCCGCATTGCAATGCGACTGTATCGACCGTCCGACGCCTTGGGTTCGATTCCCACTTGGGGAGTGTTCTCAGGATCTATCTTGGTCGTTTCATGAAACTTACTCGAACATATCTGCATCTAAGCCTTTCGATGTTATTCAGCTAAAAAGGCTTAAATAAGATCTCCATATATATTCATATCGGCAGGTCAATACAGCTAAATCTAATATTATTTCTTGAATAACACTGTAAAAAAAAACACCAACTGAAAATTTATTCGACTGTCCCTAAACAAATTCCTGTTCGATTTGGAAAAAAAATGAGCACATTTATAGGTGCTAAGTTATCGGCCGTTGTTCCGGATAATACTAAATCCGGAACAGCTTTGACTGCCAACGCTCTAAAAGTGGTAAAAAAGATATGCGCCGAAAAGCACAGCAAATATTTATTGATAAAACTTTTTCTGTACAGACATGCATTCATTTCAGCCACCTGATGTATTCGATTGTATGAGATGGATACCACCACGGTTAGTTATACCGAAAACACCCTTGTTATGTACGTGGGAAGTCCACGCGGCAATGACGTCAGTAAATGCGCGATTAGCCCCCCCCCCCCCCC
>VMBQ01006325.1:0-43128 GCA_007657795.1 Dreissena rostriformis | reverse complement strand
GGAAAGGCCTTGTCCATATTCACATGCATACCAAATATGAAGGTTATATCTCAAGGGACATAGAAGTTATGAGCATTTTTCGAAACCTAAACGCAGATTTTGAAACCTAAACGCAGACCCTTACTTCAAGGTCAAGGTCACAGGGGTCAAAATATTTGTGCGTATGGAAAGGCCTTGTCCATATACACATGCATACCAAATATGAAGGTTATATCTCAAGGGACATAGAAGTTATGAGCATTTTTTGAAACCTTAACACAGATTTTGAAACCTGAACGCAGACCCTTACTTCAAGGTCAAGGTCACAGGGGTCAAAATATTTGTGCGCATGGAAAGGCCTTGTCCATATACACATGCATACCAAATATGAAGGTTATATCTCAAGGGACAAAGAAGTTATGAGCATTTTTTCGAAACCTAAACGCAAAGTGTGACGAAATTTCAGAAGGACAGACGGACAGTGCGATCACTATATGCCACCCTACCGGGGGCATAAAAATAGGTAGGGGCTAACATCCTTAGGGGCAAAGGTCCTAGGGGGCTAACGTCCTAAGGGGCTAATGTCCTAGGGGCTAACGTCCTAGGGGCTAATGTCCCAGAGGGCTTATGTCCTACACTACAAAAAGACATAGGGCCAAAATTGGTCACAGTCAAATTTCCTTCCATAACAATCATCTAGATACTTCACATTCAGCTGTAAAAGTTTGAGCAAAATCCACAAAGCAGTTAATGGACTTGAATCACACAATCTTGGATCTATATACATTGTATTCTATAGTGGAAACACAAAGGGGCATAATTCTGCCAAACCCTGTTGCAGCCTTCATTTCTTTCTTTATAATCATCTACACATTTAGGTCATTCAACTATAAAAGTTTTAGCTTGCATTAAAGCAAATTCATACACAATACCAGGTTTTTTTGGATTAATTTTATAGCTGAATAATGGCTATGTTCCCAATGGCAAAAGGTATACTTTTTTCCCAAAATTTGGAAAAAAAATTCTCAATTTAAAAAAAAAAACATTTTTTTTTTTTTTTTTTTTTTTTNAAAGTACATAATAATGATTTATATGATTTTGATCTTTTAATTTGAATTACACAGAGTTATATCAATATATATGGTTGTACTAAAGTGCTACCAAAGAAGGCTACTGAATTAATTTTCCCAATTTTTTGAAAAAAAACGATACAATTCCCAATTCCAAAGCCATGGGCTATCTTCCCAAAAAGGGGAAAAAAAACCTGAATACTGATCTGATCTATAATGAACATAAATTAACAAGTACAACAGTCACTTTCTTATAGACGCCAAAGGTTCCACAGCCTTCCATGAAAAGTATTATCTTTTTGGTCTGGTGGCATCTAAGCTTTTTCTGGTTCACAGCCAGTACTGCATTTCCACTTCTTTGGCCTCTTAAAACAGCAATGCAGTACTGGCTGTGAACGAGAAAAAGCTTAGATGCCACCAGACCAAAAAGACAATACTTTTCATGGAAGGCTGTGGAACCTTTGGCGTCTATAAGAAAGTGACTGTTGTATTATCACCAGCCAGCTTCTGGACAAGTGTGCTAAGCTATATTGCATGGGCCCATGTTAATACAAATAACAATTGACAGTACAATTTCTATACATGGATAAAAAGTATTTTATGGTAGGTAGCAAAGGGCCAGACTTGGTTATACATTCTAAATTGTCATTTAAAAACTCCCACCATTTCTGACTTCAGCCTTTGTAACGCATTGTTAAGTTTTATAAACGGTGTCTGCGCAAAATTCGGAGAGTTTCCTGCAGCAACGGCACAGTCATCAGTCTCATCACTGCCAGCTGTTCTGTTTTCATTGACGTTGATACAGTTCTTATTTTGGTCTGGAACAGTTAATGTATGACATATCCCTTCCTTCACATCTCCCATACTACTTTCGGACACTGTTCTCTGAATTTGTATAAAACCGTTGAAACATTGTGGCAGTGGTGGAAGTCCATGAATCTGAGACATCGCTTAAGTCTTACAAGAAAATTAAGTTTTTTAAAGTTTTCCTCTTTCAGCCATTATTGGCAAGCGCACAGCGACACAGATTAAAGTCTTCGTGAATGTTCGGATTTTTCCGTAACGATTCGGAATTTTTGAAAGCGCTTCTACGGATTTGTCCCGTAGCAACAGAGGAAGCGCACTTGTCATTAGTAAACAACAAAGATGGCGAGCACACAAGACGATGTCGACAAACCTAAAAGTAAAAGGTTATTCGTGAACCAAGTTGACAGATTTCAAGGCAAAAACTTAGCGAAGGTACAATTTTATATACTCATTATAAAATTATATTTAATTCATTGATGAAAGCAACCAGAACAACATATTTTCGCGACATTGAAATGATGGTTTAAGAAAATAAGTTGAAATGAATGTTTACCCACATTGCAAAGTTTGCCTTGGACAATTTCCCCCCTTTTATAGTTTTTGTTAACAAATTATTCCCCTTAATGGTAGACTAGGCACTTTGCCCAATTGACGCTTCCAGTTCCAAGTGACGCTTCCAGTTCCACATGTTGATTAGATAAAGAAACTTCAGCGAACAGTTTATATAGTCTTGACAGACCTGTACGCTGAAGCCAACCCCGTATCGAAAGTCAACCAGAGTCGTAACATATTTATGTCACGCTATAAATCAAAGACAGTTCATTTTCTTGGATACATTTCTACATATATTGATGAATAAATATAAATTACTGCATCGGGGCATATTTTAAGGTTCAAATATTTCAAATGCATCTTACAATAGATGAAAATAACTCTCATCAGCATAAAATTCACAATGTTTACGCCATTGTCGCATTGTCACGTGACGAGTTTTCATTTGGATACTTTCGGATCGACCTTGACATTTTTTGCTAAAATTGTAAACATTACTTTCGTTTTCTGAAATCGATTATTTGTGATTAACAACTTACGTCTGGTGGATTAAAAGTCTTATTTTAAAGTGAATCAGGTAAGTTTAAATTAGTTTTACTTTGAGTTTGTATTTACACTACAATTTTTTTACAAAACAAGCAAGAATAATTTAAAATACCGGGAAATGTCTTTCTGAATTGAAAGCACTTGAGCACATGGCATGATACTAAAAATAGAAAAAAACGTTGTATGACCGTGAAATCTCGGGAGATTCTCATTTAAAAAATGTCTGTCACATCGCTGTTTTTCTCGATATATAAGAGCAGAAAAGATAAAATTCAATGTTTAAGGTAGTATTTTGTGAAAGAATATATCAGTTTAATGTGAAAAATGTCAATCTTTCCGATCAAGTGGTTGATTTTAGCCAATAATTGCATTTAAAAGCTGTTTTGGACCGGTCTTTGTGAGCTGTCAACTTTTCGGGAATTTCTGGTTGACTTACCTTATGGGGTTGGTCCATAACTATAAAGTCGCGCCAGTCAAAAATCATAAAAAAGCGACATTTAAAGTTATGGTAGCCAAAACTACATGTTGATCATATTTAAATTAACTTGCAATTTAAGCAAATAATTGCTTTTGGGTAGCATTTCTTAAGCGGTGGAAATAGTTTATACTTTTTATTTATGATTTTAAAACGATAACATGGTGATGTTTGTGAGTTTCTTTGAATGGAAAGTAATCCTTAAAACAATAGGTGGGAAGTTTAATCTGTGTGGCAAATCCGGTGTCCATCTACACTTCACTGTTATTTCAGTATCTGTCAAAATGTGTTGTCGGGGCCTCCCTTGAGGAGCCAGAGGAGGAAGATGATGCCAAGGAAGAAGAAAGCATCATTGCAGCCCCTAAGGAAGGCTGTTATGAAATTGTTGGAACAACAAAAGAGCGTGGTCAGAATTTAGAAAAACCTGACTATGTAAAGGAATTAGTGAATGTAAGTGTGAGCCTGGAAATTGATGTTTCTTGTTTTGAATTGTTTTCATATAAATAGTTAAACATATACATACACAATTGGATGCTTTTCAATTGTTTATGATAATATCTTATGAATTATGGCCCATGTATTACTAAATACTGTGTAAAGTTTCAACATTAAATGAAATACTTTTCAATGGATTTATTATGTTTTACCCTTACCCTAAGTTAATTTGATATTAGTTTCTCTATCCTTAGTTTGAGAACAAGGATCAGCTGTACGAGTTCTTGGTGGAGTGTGACGTTATCGTGTACGACATCACAGAAGACCCTGACCAGATAGACGAGGCAGTGTGGGCCGTCTCGGAGCTCCACTCTGACCTTGAGAAGATCGAGAAGCCTAAAATGTTTATCCTCATTTCCTCCGTGATGACATGGGCCAAGAGCAAGCCCCTGGACCCTGTATGTAGAAGTATTAATTGTAAATGTCAATATACAATTTGTACTCAAAATTCATCTATAGGCTTATTTACCTGTGTGGTAAGTGACTTATTCATAAACTTTACAATAAACAATTACCATATAGTTATTATTATACTGATTTCAATAAATGCTGTTTTTTTTTTATTTTGGTCTAATAGAGAGAGAGAATAATTCTTTAAAAAATCCCAAAGTATGCATGTATCTTTTTGCCTACCAAATCGCTTGAACAAGTTTTCTGATCTTGTTGGAATGCAAATGTTTTCATTGTTCTCTTCCCACGGGACAGGATGATCCAGAGATCCCGTTCACTGAGGATGACTACCGCCGGAGGAAGCCGCATCCGAACTTCAAGGAGCACATCAGTGCTGAGAAGACTGTCATCAAGCTCGGCAAAACTGTAGGTGCACATATCATCTCATACAATGTCATATGTATACATGGTTACTTGTCATTGAGTGATAATTTACATGTTTGTTAAGCTAGCTTTTAGCTCACCTAACGTGCTAAATGTGAACCTTTGTGAACGCCTTTTGTTCTTTGTTTGGCGTCTGTCGTCAACATTTGCTCTGTGATCGCTCTAGAGGCTGCATTTATTGCCCAATCTTCAGGAAACTTGGTCAGAACAAATGTCTTAATGATGCTGAGTTTGAAACTGGGTCTCATGGGGTCAAAAACTAGGTCACTAGTTCAAATAAAAAAAAATACACCTCTGAACACTCTAGAGGCCACATTAAGTGCCCAATCTTCATGGGCCTGTGGCTCTTATTTTAAAATGTTGTTTAATTGTGAATTTATCAGAAAATACTTGTACATTATTTATAAAAAGCCATCTTATTGATTTATGTTCATTATTTTAAAAATGTGGTATTTATGCCCCCGAAGGTCGGCATATAGTGATCGCACTGTCCGTCTTGTCTGTCTGAAATTCCGTCACACTTTGCGTTTAGGTTTCGAAAAAATTTGGAAAAACACTTTGCATTTAGGTTTAGAAAATGTGGAAAAAGGGGGCATATGTCGTCCTATGGTGACAGGCCTTGTTTGATTTAATTTTGTGGACTGTATTTGTTATTATATTATTTATTGGTGTAATTTTTAATTTCATTAAAATGTGTGTTGATGGGTACTTTATTTCCTCAGACATTCTAGTTTAATAAAGTTAATGAAGTATTTAAACATACTCTTAACACATGTAATAAAATATAACATATTTCACACATACACATAAAGTTGAGCTAACATGTACTATCTTATGGTTGGACAATGGTGTAGGAAGGGAATAGTCAGTCCTCAACTCCTGGACTTATAAACGATGCTGTAAGGTTTTTACTTGTTGTCGCCTGTATCGTTATCATGTTTTGTACAGCTATGCACTTTTTATTTACTATTGATGCACTTGAGGTGGCATGGTAAACTTATTTAATTGCTGCATGTTCAATTGTGGTACAGCCACCAGTGAAAATATTATCTTTCTTTGAATACAAGTGAATACATATTGATAATCTACCAAAAACGATGTGCCTTCTTATTTAATACTTTAAAGAATACTATTCTTTTGATCTTGGAATTCGTAAAGGCCTTTACACAATAATAGTTATATGTCTGAAAATAAAACACAACACAATAGTATTGAACAATAATATGAAGTTCTATAATAAAAGTATTGGATGCACTGCAAAGAAAAATAGTTTTACATGTTTTGTATTTTGCACTGAAATATATACTATGAAACACACCCAACCGCACAGTTCATCATTATATTAATGCATGTATTTTGGTCATTTCGATTACTTTCCTCACAGTGTCATTTCTCTACTTTGTAATGAATATGTTGATTATTCAATGGATTATAACCTTAAACATTTTGATATTGAAAAAAACAAGTCAATTTTAAATATAATTAAATGCTGCCACATTATTGCTTACAAGATTGAAAGCACCTAACAGTGTAATAATTTTCAGCCTTGGTAAACAGTAACATCTCAATAAATTGTTGTTGTTAGTCTTGCTAACAAATTCCTTCTGTGAAAAATCTCAGACTACATGATCTGATGTCTCAACTATATAATTATACATGTATACGGAATGAAAACCTTTACATTTAGCACCATGTAGATGAATAAGGTGTACCTTCATTACATTGTTTGTAGCAGTTAATCTTAATATAATAACACCAGCACATGGATGTTCAACTATCTATGATCATTGATTTACCAGTATGTTTACTGTTATACCCTTGATTTACCAGTATGTTTACTGTTATACCCTTGATTAACCAGTATGTTTACTGTTATACCCTTGATTTACCAGTATGTTTACTGTTATACCCTTGATTTACCAGTATGTTTACTGTTATACCTTTGATTTACCAGTATGTTTACTGTAAAACCATTGATGTACCGATATGTTTACTGTTAAACTATTGATGTACTGGTATGTTTACTGTTTTATCATTGATGTACCGGTATGTTTACTGTTATTTCATTACTTTACCAGTATGTTTATTGTTAAACCATTGAGACGTTTTTCCTTCAGAACAAGAACAAGCTTGTGACATATGTGGTGGCGTCAGCACTTAGCTATGGAGCCGAGGAACACATCTTCCACTATCTCTTCAAGGTAAGGCCTGATAGACGTAGTAAGCACTGTTTTTAAAGACTGATGATAACAGTACAGTGAAGCATCTTTATTTATGTCAATCAGCCACGTTCTGAGAAAATCAGGTTTTATGCATGTGTGTTAAGTGTCAGCCCAGATTAGCCTGTGCAGTCTACACAGGCTAATCAGGGAAGACACTTTCTGCTTTTATGGTTATTTCCGTTTAGAGGAAGTCTCTTCTACATGAAGTTCCAGTCAAGGTGTCAGCCCAGATTAGCCTGTACATTGTATATATGTGCACTAAGCCCTGTTTTCACAGAGCAAGGCTCATATACATTCACAAATTGCTTTCCAGTAGGCAAAAAAGATGGCATGTTTAATTTAAATTGTTTGCAATTTATGTCTGTACAGACTTTATCATAGGTGAATTGTCGTAATAACTCTTCATATCTCATATAATGTAGATTCAGAACTTTATATGTAGACCTTTTTTGCATTACGATTGTAATCAACACTATGATTTACCATAAGTAAACTAAAAGGTAAAAAAATGTTTATAAATATCTGGAGCACAAGCATCGTAATGTTCTAATTGCCCACTGTGTTCTGTGTTTCCATTTGCAGTCTGCCTGGCACAATGCCCCTGAGCTCCTGTGTTTTGGCAACGGACAGAATGTGGTGCCAACCATCCATATCCGTGACCTAGCTGCGTATGGGCTCTTTTTTATACGTAACAATTTGTTCCTATGTCAACATGGTTTTATATGCTTACATTTATTTTGTGTGGCTTTATGCCCGATTTGGTATTCACTTGCTCAATGCATTATATATTTGTATGCCCCAAGTATCTACAGATGCCAGGAGGTATATAGATATTGGCCGGTCCCTTCAATCGTTTGTTCTTCTGTTTGTCCCCTGTTGCATTATTATCCAATTGTTGAATTTAATTGGAAGGTACATGTGTCCTTTTTATTTCCTATTCCAGCGTGATTCAGAACATAGCAGACAGCAGACCTAAAGTTAGATACCTTATTGCTAAAGATGATTCTAACAACAGTTTGGAAGAAATTGTCAAGGTAGGCAGTCATATTTAACAAAAGTACCGGTATTACTGATAGTCATTTTTGCTTAACTTTTGGACGACAAGGTGAGCTTTCCTATAAATACTGGCATCTGAATTTGGTTAAAGTATTTATTCAGAAGTCTTCTCTCTCCCAAACTACATAAAGTCAGATCTATTTTTTTTTTCATGGCCTTATAAGGGACAATACCCAGGTAATTATCCCCCGCCAAAGGCGGAGGGATATTGTTTAGGCGTTGTCTGTCCTTCCGGCCGTCCGGCACTTTTGTGTCCGGAGCCATATCTTGGAAGTGCTTCGGCGGATTTCATTGAAATGGTATGAGTATATATATGGATAATAGGATGATGCACGCCAAATGGCATTGTACACCATCTGTTAATAATGGAGTTATGGCCCTTTGTATATATTCTGTGTCAATGCAGCATGTGGGGGTATACGTCACGCCTGTGACAAAGCTCTAGTTTGGCGGGGGATATAAATTCAACGAATTTGCTTGTTCATATTGGTATTTGAACATAAATGTGTCTCTTAGCACATGGATTATCATGTTCAGTGTGATATTGAAACATCTTAGTGTTTAAGTCATTCGCTCTTAACTTGAATGTTTTTATGCCCTCGAAGGTGGGCATATAGTGATCACACTGTCCGTCTGTCTGTCCGTCTGTCCGTCCGTCTGAAATTCCGTCACAATTTGCGTATAGGATTTGCGTTTAGGTTTTGAAAAATGTGGAAAAAGGGGGCATATGTCACCCTATGGTGACAAGCCTTGTTTATAGCTACAACTGTTTAGTTTCTTTGTGCTCAGATAATCCATTCTGATTTCAGGCAGTTAGCTCCACGCTGGGGACTGGAAAGTTCAAGACCATCACTAAAGAAGAGGCCCTACTTAACAAAGAGATTGAGGTGAGTTCTCAAAACACATTTGCAACAGTTTTTGTTTTTTCTTAAAGAACATTGTGTTGTGATTTGAATTATGTGACATTATCTTACCTTGCTTAATGACCTTGACTGTTGTGATTGAATTCCCATGCAAAATAAATTAAACCCTCACCAGCAACGGCTAAAACAGATGCATTAATAATGAGGGGGTAATCCAAACCAAAGTATAGTCTAATACCTGTATTTTGACATATACTGAACTGGACCGTACTAAACATTTTAAGAATGAAAATGGCGATTGCTTAACCCTAATTTCTTTTTGTGGATTAGGATTTTTGTACCAAAGTTTGTGGAAAATTTATACTTTTTGCAATCAGAAATACATTGTATAGCCGAACATTGGCTATACAAAAAAAAACAAGTAAAAAAAACCTGAAGCTTGTGTCAATTTTGATTACTGTCTGAGGCGTTCCTTGTTGCAATTGCAGCAAAGTAATTTTTACTAATGCAATGGAAAATTTACCATTTTCAATGTTACAGCTTGTGCTAATTTAGATCACTGTCTAGATTTAGTTTCTTGTTTCAATTGCAGCAATGTGAATTTGACTAGTGTGATTTAACATTTACCAGTTTTGATGTTACAATTTATTCTTTTATACCTAATGATAAAATATGACATTTCAGCAGTAAAATAACAGCAGTGAAAAAAACTAAATTGTTCTTTTCACCGGTGAAAAGAACAAATTTTCAGAATTCCTTTTTCTATTTTTAGATTATCATATGAAGATGTACTTCCCTTGTCTATATCCTTGTTTATATTTTTCTATGATCACGAGTGCAATTAAATCAATATTCCACCGAATCCAACACATTTTCTTTTTATTTTATGCTTTTTTTTACCGTTCATTTACATTGTAAAAGAGTTTAACTGAAGAATTTCCCTGGATTAATGATGAGTCACTTTTCAGCAAAAGGGAAATGATTATTAATTATTTTCTTGAAAAAGGGGCATAAAAAAAACCCAGAAAATGTGTTCATGTCAGTGTAAGATCGTTTGTTATTTCACTCGTGATCATAGAAAAATAATTTTTTCACTCGTTGCTGCGCCACTCATGAAAATATATTTTCTATGATCACACGTGAAATAACAAACGATCTTACACTGACATGAACAAATATCCTCTATTTCTTATTTATATCAATGTATAGATTTTGTTTCCTTTTAATTGCAGCAATGTGACTTCGACTAGTGTGATGTAACATTTACCAATTTTGATGTGATGTGCTTGTATTAATTTCGACGGCCGTCAAGACATGTTTCTTTATATGATTGCAGCAAAGTGACTTTGACATGCTGTTGGTGAACCTCAGGATGGACGCAGTGAACGTGAAGGAGAACATGCGTATCACGTGGGCGTCCGAGGCGGGCATCGTGGAAAACATCGCCGCAATCATCAAGGAGTACAAGGACACACGCAACTTACATGTAAGGCAAACATAACTGTGTAAATCTTTACATTTTCTTATGTCGTCCCTGATTAGCCTGTGTGGACTTCACCGGCTAATTTGGAATAATTTTTTAGGCACATGCATTTAGCCCGTTTTTTCCAAAGCGCGGCTCTTATTCAATGCCTAGTGCTTAGAGCTTTAATCATATGTATGTAATTCTTTCTTTAATAATAATGTACTGTACATCATTTCGCAATGTTGTCTCAGTACATGTGCAAAATGTTCACACACCTTGGATTATGGTTCGAAAAAGGTTATACACCTTAGTTACCAAAGTTTTCACTTGTTTTCAGCCGCTGCGTGCCTGCGTTCTGGGACCCCCTGCGGTGGGCAAGTCGATAGTGACCAAACAGCTGTGTTACCATTACAAGCTCCATCACATCAAACTGAAGGACGTTATTGACGAGGCCATGGAAAATCTCGTAAGAATTAGGGCCTTGTTCTACCTGTGTTTTATTTCAAATTTTAACTCGGAACATGTTCAAACTGATTATATTTTAAAACAATGCAATACAAAACAAGAGACATGTTCAGTAGTTTTGAATTCTGTGATTAACACACTTCACAATGTAGTACTTCACCAGAATCTAAGATTGATTGTTGTCTAACAATGCATTTAGTTTTAACGTTATTTGAACATTATACAATAATATATGTATTCGGTACCAAATAAAAACGCTGATTACAAATAAACAACAGTTGAATTCACAAAACCTGGAAGTTCCATCCGACCACTATACACCTATACTGAGCCTTCTGCCATAAAAACTAGATAATCAAACAGAATTATTAAAAAGCATTATTCTACTCAACAATATTAGTGGAAACAACATCCAATCCAGTCTTAGCTATAAGATGATATATGTCATATTTTGCTTTAAATTTGCAGAAATTATGTAAATAAAATATGAAAAATGCCCACTTTCAGAGGAAATAATTATAAAATTACAGGCATTTTAGTGAAATAAAAAAGAAGCTTTGAAATCAAATTCCTGAGCACAAAGTGAAGGTATTTGGGCCTCGCCATGGGAAAATGGGGTTAAATGAATGTGCGTAAAGTATCGTCCCAGATTACCTGTGCAGTTAGCACAGTCTATTCAGGGACAGCACTTTCCTCCTAAACTTGATTTTCTCTCAGGAGAGACTTCCTTTTAACAAAAAATACCATGAAAACGGAAAGTGTCGTTCCTGATCTGGGAGGACACTTTTGGCACATTCATTAAACCCCGTTTTATGATCGAGACACATTTTTAATTATTGCAGACGACAATGGCGCGGCGTGCCGATGCTGAGGACCAAGAGGAAGACGAGGGTAAGGCCCAGGACGCTCAGGAGCTCATGAACGCCATCAATGAGGGGAAGGAGCAGAACGGGGGGCGCCTTGAGGACCAGTACGTGCTGAGGTTCTTCCGTGAGAAGCTCATGTCCATGCCGTGCCAGAACCAGGGCTTCATCCTCGACGGGTTTCCCAAGAGTATGGAACAGGCGAAGGAGCTCTTCCAATGTAAGCGTGGCTTGTGATTTGAGATTGCAAAACTGTGATTGTTTGTTTGTGGTTTTTATACACCCTTAAGTGTAGTTTCCGAGGTGGTAATCGGAGTAATTACTGTATGTCTGTCAGTTTGTGGGTCGGTATATAAATGATCTGAAACTAGTTGTCATTTTGTACTATATTGTATTAAATGAGTTTAGGAACTGTTGTATCACATGCTTTTTAATAAGTAAACACAAATAATTTACGTAAATGTCATGATAAAACAGGAAAGTTGTTTCCATCACGTTACAGTACAACTTCATTGGTCAATTAAACTAAAAGTATCTGATGAAAACGCTTTATAAGCTATATTAAACATGTATAAGATAAAAATATGAATACTGGTTATATCACATAGAAACCAAGGTGTAGCATATAATAAAAAAAACATTTTGTTTTAAGTAAACTACTTCCACATTTCTCAAGCAATTAAATTGAGACTTCAAATAGATCATTACCGTCTCAATTGATCCATACATTCTTGAGTTATGTGTCCTTGAACACGGCTTATAAAGTGGTGTAGGGGTGAGAGTAATGCTTGTGACAAAGCTCTTGTTTAATTGGTTTTGGTAAGCACATCACATTTTATTTAACTGTCTGTTACGCCATTAGCTGCAACCAGGTGATCAATGTGATTAAGTTTGTATGATCAAATAATCTAGATAACTACATGCATTTTTTTTTCAAAAATAACAACTTTGGGTTACATTTATAGCCATCACAAAAAAAAACATGTTGTTTAATATTCCTAGTTGTTATTAAAAATGGAACTAACATACCTATCACTCTAAAGAAATATAACTTTTCTAAACTATCCGTTCACTATTTCAGCGGAGGACGACGAAGAGCCCGAGGAAGCCGCCAAGGTGGGGACGTACAACAAGCTGATCATGCCAGAGTTTGTGATCAACCTCGAGGCCAACGACGAGTTCCTGAAGAACCGCATCATGAACCTTCCAGAGAGCGAGGTGGTAGGCACGCACAATACGGAGGAGGGCGTAGTGAGGCGCATCGAGATCTATCGCTCCATGAACAATGAGGACGATACTGTGCTCAACTTCTTTGACGAGCTGGAGTTCCACCCGGAGAAAATAGGTACTGTGGGAGTTGTGTGTGGAAAGCATGTGAGGACATTGCCGCTCAGATTGTTTGTGGTGACTGGATGAAGTTTATGTGGTTTGCAGCTGAAGACTGCAGGTCATTAGTGTTCAAATCAATTTGGGTCTGTTTAAGATTATTGATTTTTAAATTAAAGTCTTTAACTTTTAATTCTCCCGCGGAGTTTGCGGAATAACGTCTGCACTTGTACGTCCATCTGTATAAACATACGTCCCAAAGCTTGTGTTTTTATGCCCCCTTTCGAAGAAAAGGGGGTATATAGATTTCGCACTGTCGGTCAGGCTGTCAGGCCGTCAGGCTGTCGGTCTGTCACACTTTTCGTGTCCGCTCTCTAATTCAAATAGTTTTCATTCGATCTTTACCAAACTTGGTCAGAAGTTGTATCCAGACAATATCTAGGTCAAGTTCGAATATGGGTCATGCCGGGTCAAAAACTAGGTCATGGGGTCACTTAGTGCATTTTAAGGATTTAGCATGGTGTCTGCTCTCTAATTGAAGTAGTTTTCATCCGGTCTCCACCAAATTTGGTCAGAAGTTGTGTCTAGGTCAAGTTCGAATATAGGTCATGTCAGGTCAAAAACTATGTCACGGGTTCACTTAGTGCATTTTAAGGATTTAGCATGGTGTGTCCGTCACACTCTTCGTGTCCGCTCTCTAATTCATATAGTTTTCATTCGATCTTCAACAAACTTACTCAGAAGTTGTATCTAGACAAAATCTAGGCCAAGTTCGAATATGGGTCATGCCAGATCAAAAACAAAGTCAGGGGGTCACTTAGTGCATTTTAAGGATTTAGCATGGTTTCCGCTCTCTAATTGAAGTAGTTTTCATTCGATCTTCACCAAATTTGGTCGGAAGTTTTGTCTTAATGCTATCTAATTTTAAATGTGGGTCATGCCCATGTTAACAGCGAAAAAATAATCTACAAACTGCAGCAGATGACATATGTATAAACAACAAAATTTAAATATTGAACACCTGTTATGCAGCAAACTAATAGTTTAATAAAATGTAGGCGCTGTATTTCTCAAAAACATGTACACAGTTATACTTTTATGTAGTGACAAAGTTACAGTTGGGGGCATCCGTGTCCTGTGGACACATTTCTTGTTAACTTCTCTTTTACTACTGTGTTGACATAGCTCATACTTAATAAGTTGAATGATCTTAATGTATAGATGATTGTAAGGGAAGGAATTTTGGATGTGATGAGTTTTGGCACAATTATGTATATAATCGTAAATAAAAGAATTTTTTGCTACATCAAGTTTTGAAAGAATTATGGACTTTTGTCTGTTTTTCATGTCCCAAAGCTTGTGTTTTTAACTCCTTTAACTGCTTGGTAGGTCTCGCTCATACTTTGACAGTTGAATGATCTTAATGTATAGATGATTTTCAAGAAAGAAATTTTGAATGCGACCCGTTTTGGCAGAATTATGGCCCTTTCTTGGTTTTTCCACCATATTATTTATAGTTTTCAACTCCTCTTTGACTATTTGATAGATTTCACTCAATGTTTAACAGTTGAATGACCTTAATGTGTTGATGGTCTTATAGAAAGGAAATTCGGCTGTGACACATTTTGGCAGTGTCTGTTTTTCTGCTATGGAATATATAGTCCTTAAATTTTGTGTTTTTAACTCCCCTAACTACTTGACTGATTTCACTCAAAGTTTCATAGCTTAATGACCTAAATGTGAAGATGATAGTTAAGAAAGGAACTGTGGGTCTAACTGCTTTTTACTGAATTATGGCACTTAATCTTGTTATCCACTGTAGAATAGATAGAGGATTCGTCTGTGTCCAAGCATATTTTTTTTTTGGGGTGTATCAGTAACTGTGACACATTTCACATTTTTTTCAATCTTCATACACCATCAAAATATTACTGTTTTTTTTTTAAGACTGTGTGCCGAATGCATACAACAAAATCCTTTATTACTTTTTAAATGAACCATTTCTGTTTTTAGCACATACTTTCACTTTTCCATAAAATGAGATTTCATTTATCTTTACACTTGTCTTGTTTAACATTGCAGATGTCACAAAGGACACCTCCCCAATGATGAAGGAAACAGTCGACAGAATAAAGAAAATCATCGGAAAAGCTAGAAATTATGGTAATATATGTTTTTACCTCACCTGAGCACATAGTGCTAATGAGGAGCATTTAAGATACTCTATTGTCCATCTTCTGTCAGTGTGAAAGTCCTTCCATTTGTTAACTTTTTTCCTCTTACTACTTTTCCTCCTGAACCGTCTTGCAGTTTTCAATGAAACTTCACAGTAATGATCCTTAAATCACTGTCTTTCAAAATTACTCAAATCGTTCCAGTCTGTAATATATGTAGGACACGGGGCCAAAAACAGATTTTAAAAATGAAAACTTCAAAAATCTTCTTCATGGAATTACATGCTGTATCTCCCGTACAGGTCCCACACCAGAGGAGTTGCTGCAGATCCGTAAGAAGGAGGAGCAGGAGAAACAGCGTGTGGAGGAACAGCAGAGGCAGGAGAAGGAGAGAAAGGAGGCAGAGGAGGCAGGAGAGAGGAAGAAACGCCAGGAGGAATGGGTACATGCAGTTATTGTCTTACGTAAATTATCTCAAGGGAGTTGATAAATAATATACAAGGCATATAGCGCTTAGCCTGTCTCTTTGTTTGGTTTTCCATCTGTCCGTCTGTACAAGATTACCCCGAAATGACTTGTTTCGTCTTACATCAATAATTGTTCCTACAAAGCTTTAATACTTGCATGGATGATGTATTTGAGTGCTTCTAACACACCCACAACATCTGACCTCATTTCGACCGTAGCATTTACCTTTTTTTGGACTTATACTAATTCAGCAGGTCCAAATTCTTTGTTAACCCAAAGTTACGCATTTTGTGTAACATCAATAATTCTTTTAACAAAGCATTGAAACTTCCATAGATATTTTGATAGCATGTACAATCTTGATTAGAGTACATGACAGAAAGTTTGCTAACATATTTTGTTTACAGTACCTGACAGATACCTCAGTAAAATGTCTTTATCATGCAAATTCCTGTTTGCTATTCAGACGCCATACATGCGCTGAATTTGTGTGACATACAATATGGGATGTAAATTTAGTAGATAGCAGAAATGTAAGCTCGTCTCCATTTAAAACATTGAAAATACTCCCCGAGCTGACCTCCTAGCTGACAGGTGGACATGATTTTCAAAACATTTTTTCTTGACTTTGGGAAAGGGCCTTCCATTTGGGGAATTACTATAAAAAAAAAATGCGAAAGGGGAAGACAATTTGTCATGGTACCGGTAATCTTGAAATATGTGAAAAATGGCATATTTTTAAGCATTTCTCTTGCTAAAGAAGGAAAAAAGACCTGGGAAAGTTTGCTTAAAATTTAACTGCCATTTATGATACCAACCTCTTAACTTTATACATAAATAATATCAATATAAAATTGAACATAACAATGAACACAAAGTTTAAAGTTTTAAAACTTAATTGACCTAAATAACTTGATCCAAAAGTAAACCACTGTTACCTTAACAAGTCGTCAACTCCGCCCTTATTTTGATTACACAATTGCAACCCTCAATGTCAGACATTGCCTACAATTCTTTGTGCACCTTTCAGACGCAGCAATTGAACGACGTGAAACGTGAGGAGTATGAGAAGCTAGAGGCAGAGTCAATCCCACTGAGGAACTACCTGATGAAGCATGTGATGCCCACCCTCACCCAGGGCCTCATTGAGTGCTGCAAGGTCAGGCCTGATGACGCCATCGATTACTTGGTACGGCACTGGGTTTGATTCCTTTGTTTTATAATTATTTACATATGCCAGTATGTTAGATATCATTATGCTAGCAGGGGACATATTAGTTTGCTTTTTTGAGTACCAATGCATTAGTTCAAACCTATTTATTAACCCTTTGCATGCTGGGAAATTTTTCGTCTTCTAAAATGTCGTCTGCTAAATTTCTAAAATTAGCATTTATTTGATTTTTTTCAAAGAATACTATCAGAATAGCAAACAGTTTGGATCCTGATGAGACGCCACGTTCTGTGGCGTCTCATCTGGATCCAAACTGTTTGCAAAGGCTTTCAAAATCCGGTTCCAGCGCTCAAAGGGTTAAAGCTCAATTGCATTGAAAGCCTAAGGCTTATTGAAATGCTCTCTTGGTGTCTTAGAGGGAGATCTAAAGAATGCTTCCATAGTGGGGATGGAACCAGTCCCCCCAGTTGCTAGGCGGACACCTTATTCACTATGTATGCCACTATTACTTGCAAATACAATATAAAAGAGGGCAAGGTATAAAAGCGCCTTATACGAGATAGCTTTTAGTGACACTGTCAGGCCACTGTCTTGGAATTGGGTGATCTGGGGTTCTATCCCTATTTGTGCTGGGGATTTATTCTAGCTGATTTACGATTTCAAATCAAGTATATACTGGTCTATTGCTTCATTTAAACGAGCTTTAAATCTAAGTGGACATCTACACATCTACATTTTATACATGATTTTGTGCTTACTATTAATAATTGCAATTTTGCAAAATTAAAACAAGACCAACTGTTCCTTCTGTGTGTCTAGAAATTGTTAGTGCATAAATAAGGTATATATAAGCAGCGATATGGGAAAACCGATTTAATGCAAATGCGTAAAGTGTCATCCCTGATTAGCCTGTGCAGTTCGCTAAGGCTAATCAGGGATGACACTTTCCTCTTGTATGTTTTTTGTTTGTTTAAAGGTAGTCAATTCTTAGCCAAAATCCAGTTTAGGCAGAAAGTGTCGTTCCTGAATAGCCTGTGTGGACTCTAAAGGCTAATCTGGGATGACACTTTACGCACTTGAATTAAGCATCATTATTTTCCCCGAACTTTGCTCATATAAGTTATCTAATGGTAGATATCTTCTTTCAGGCTGAATACCTGTTCCAGCAGAATCCACAGGTTGACTAGAGCTTTGGAAGATATAGGATCACGCTTAAACATTAAATATGGACAATGGTCATGAATATTGTCAACATGAACGGAGGAGTGTATCTTTAGTTGTGTTACATGTACTAGTGATAACTGTGATATTTTGAGTATTTGTGCATTATTCATAAAAAGATTGAAGAAGAATATGTTGTATTTTTATGCATTTCTGAGTAGTGATTTAAAATTTCCATGTATATTTGCATGCCTGTAAAATGTAATGTTTACATTTTGAAAGAACAGCAATAAAATTAACTAAATTAACTTTTTCATGTTGTTGATTTGCCGAAAACAAACACTATTTAAAAAAATATGACCTCTAGTGTGGTTACAATCTAAAAGTTTGTTTGGTTTTTCTGGTTTTATGCTGGTTGCATATACGCCATTTTCACTTTGCTTTCTTATGACAGGCCATTTGAATATAAATTTACCCACACACATTTAAAAGTGAGCATCAATTTACCCAAAATATTCTGAAGTGAGCCCATTTCCACTATTTCTCTGTATCACTTGTTCAATCATAATAATGCTGGTCAGGTCAATTGTTGTTTTGTTTAATAATGGTTTTCCTCTGACTAAAGATAAACACGTCTTCAGTGTTTTGCCATATTTGAAGAGCCGGTATTTTACATTTGTTTTGCAAAGAAAATTCAATGTGAACATTTCCCTTAAATAACCCTTAGGTTTGAAATATTCTAAGGGGCTCTAATTGTGGGAATTGCCCTAGATAGGTCACAACAACCTGTTATGGACTATTGATAAAATCAATAATCTAATATTTGTAATACAAAGATGCAACAACAAACTGAAGACTTTATGCGATAAAATTTATTCTATGAACACATTTTCCATCAACACCAATATACTCTGGCATAACCAGACTACACATATATATAACCTGCATAGTATGTTACACAAAATGCAACTTGAAAAGATGATTAATATTCTTCGCATGATGTACACTGAAACTACTATCGATTCATATTGTGTTACATTAATGAGTAATGCCACATATATGATGTACTTTTGTAGCAAAATGTGGAATGTATGATCATGATTTAATAGGACGGATAACAAGGTTGCATATCTCTATTAAGAATTTCGGTAAGTCATTTTATGAAATAAAAGCAGCATATATCATTCACCTAACATACATCATAAATTTTATGTTGTATATACATATAACCATACTTAACAATTATGTTGTTTTAGTACATGTTTACAAACAATTGTTGAGTTAAAATAAAACAACTCTTAAATAAAAAAAGTCTGTAAAGAAAAAAGTATCACTAATTCAAATATATCAGTATATTTTTTACTCCCATCAAAACATTCAACAGCAACAGATCTTGTTGAAGTGTAATGCATCAGCTCCCAATGAAAATTCAGAGCTTTGAATATTAGTAATGGTTTCCATAGATCTAAAAAAGAGACTTTCAAATTATGTAATTATAGGACCTGGACAGCTTTTGAGTTTCCGATCTTAAAACATAAGTCTCAAAACAAAATATTGACAAATGAGAATGCTTCAAACATTTGAGTCTTAACTTGTGTTGCTTTAATACTAACACGTTGATCTGCTAAAAATTTCAGCAGCGTCATAAGGCCTCATTTATATCTCACTCTATAAATAAATAAAACAAAACATTTAAAACTGTTGAAAATTGTCCACTATCCAAGCTGTTTAAGTCGTGTCACAATGAGCACTCGAAGCATCTGGTCAAATGACGTGCACACACAGAGTCCCTCCTTGTCGGGACTCCAGTCAAACGAGCTGATTGGCTGGGTTGAGAGTACCGTGTTTTGCACGAGCTGTAAGGTGCCTGCCACACCCATATCCACCTTGTCACTGTCCTGCATCACACGGTTGGCGGGATAATTACTGGAAATATGCAAAGAGTTGTATTTCTTTTATACCTAATGATACAATATGACATTTCTGCAGTGAAATAACAGCAGTGAAAATAAACAAATTGTTATTTTCACCGGTGAAAATAACAAATTTTGTTGACGAAATGACGTCATTTCAATGCATTGAGGTACGCCCCGGGAGAAAGGGTAACTTTTCAGCGAAAAGGAAACAGATGTTAATTATTTTCTTGAAAAAGGGGCATAAAAGAAACAGAAAATGTGTCCATGTCAGTGTAGGATAGTTTGATATTTCACTTGTGATCATAGAAAAATAATATTTTCACTTGTGGCGCATATATTTTCTATGATCACTCGTGAAATAACAAACGATCTTACACTGACATGAACAAATATTCTCTATGTTTTGTATAGTAAAATTATATATGAACCACGCTCTGTGAAATGTTTTTTTAATGCATGTGCAGTCGCATAGGCTAATCAGGGACTACACTTTCCCCTTAAACTCGATTTTTGCTAAGAAGAGACTTTCTTTAAACAACCATAATAATAAAGCGGAAAGTTTCGTCCCTGATTAGCTTGTGCGGACTGCACAGGCTAATCTGGGGCGATACTTTACGCAAATGCATTAAACCCCTTTTTCACAGAGCAAGGCTCTTAAAATTAATTTCAAACATGAGTGAGCACAAGAAAAATTCTATATATTCTATGAAAACTAAATTTTTCTAATGCTGAAGTCGGTTTTTTAGTTGATTTACTTCAATTGTATTTTTTTTTATATTAAGAAACAGGGACCTTGACCACACTATCTTACATGATATGATGTTTCCATATAAACTCAAAGTACCATTATAAAAGTTTAATTCATTCTCAAGTTATAGAGCAGTGTGAGAAAAATATTGTTCTATGTTTAGAAATGGTGACCTTGACCATGATCCCATCCAGCCCATGTGTAATCAAAGGCCAGATCTTGTTAGTATCTTAGTATAAAGTTTGATTGCTACAGTTCAATTCATTCTCGAGTTTTTGAGTAGAAACCATTCTCTCTTCTTAGTAAGAGTGACCTTGACCTTGACATTACCATACCCATAAGAAACCTCAAAAAAAATTATAAGCTATTTTATGCATGAAGCTTCATTACAATAGCTCTCAATTCATTATTGCACACACAAAAACATGTTCATATAACTTTGCAATACAAGGCTTAGTCTTGATAAAAGATATATATAATACATTTTCCTCCTTTGGAAATGTTGTCCAGACTAGCTCAGTTGTAGAGCGCTGTACTACAAATAAGAGGATCACGGGTTTGATCCCATACCCAGCCACATAACATATATACCTATATAACTGATAGTGACTTTATTGACATTGATCTTTGATTGCAGAGACTATGTTGCAAAATTAATTTTCACTTAAATCTAAAATATCTCAATTCATTCTAAGTTAATGAACACAAACAATTTCTTTAATTACTGTGACTTTGACCCCATCCATTCATGCAAATCACAAGCGAGGTATATAAATATCTACATAATGATGAATTTTCCTTAGAATATCTCAACTCATTCTCAAGAGAAGAAACCACAATTTGATGACACCGTCCACCAGCCTTCCACTCATCACACCAACAACATCTCATCAAATAACTTTTTTTGTCTTAAACAAAATTGTTAAAAATACCTAACTTGGTCATGGTAATGTATCCATTTTTATTACAGACAATACGAAAATACAAGTATGTTTTTCATTCATTGTTTGCAAATTTGTACTTGTCCTTTCCTGAAAACAGCAGGCAGTAAACAATATAATTATAAAATAAAATTTCCCTATCCCTGAATATGGTTATTAAAAATATCATATGGGAAAATGAGTATTATCTAAAATAAAGCTTGAGTCAGTCCCCACTTACTATTTCCAGAGATTCACCGTTCCATTTCCTCCACATGTCATAAAAACATCTCTGTTCTGAGGTAGATGCTTTACTTGCCATATCGTAGACTTGTGTGCCTGTTAACATACAAATACATAAAAGCATGGCCATGAATGCTAAAGGCAATTTAAAACAAGATGCCTGTAAGCAACATGTCAAGCCCATTGTCAATAATACTTGAAATTATTTAACAAAATGAACCATGCACCTGTTCGACCTTTGGCCTTTAGTGTGGCCTTGCTCTATGACCAAAATATGACACAGCTTCTTCACATAGTTAACATTGATGGTAAATTTTACCTTGACCTCTTAGTGCGACCTTGGCCATTGAGTTACATAAGACAGTTGTTACAAGCCACAGGCATCTCCTCATTATGGTCTTATGTGATAAGTTATTTTTAACTTGCTTGATGAATGACAAAGTTACAGGTCAGACAAGTTGCTTTATGGCAAAAGTTGATCTCTGACCACTAAGTGACCTAGACCTTTGAGGTAGAGAGACAGGTGTTACAAGCGACACACCCTCTCCTTATTTGTGGTACTAGTAAGTTATTTTAAACTTGAATGATGAATGACAAATTTACAGTCCGGACAAGCTGTTTTCTAGCCAAATTTGATCTTTTACCTCGTACTTTGACCTTAAAGGCAGGAAGACAGGTGTAATACACAACACAGCGTCTTATGATGGTGAATATTGGTGGCGATTTATTTTTTAAAAACAAAATTACAGTTCGGACAAGCTCGGACGCACATAGCACGCACATACAAATACACATTTTTTATATATCACTTATTTCAGTAGCAATAGCAAAACCAATTTTTGTCTGTCTATCCACAAATCAAGTTTAATCAACCTAGCTTTAGTACCTTTTGAGCAATTGCAGGATACAGATTTTTCAAATGGACAGACTTAGGGACGGACGGACTTACTAATGGACCGTAGGTTAAACTACAATCCCCTCCGGTGAAACCAGTACTAATAATCCAAAAGAACTATACTTGTAGACATAACCTTTCTTCCATATTTTATAAACCTTGGCCTTAGAGTTCCATAGCAATTGAAAGGTTTCACAAATACATGTAATATTCAGTTCGCCCTTGCCCTCTTATCCATAGACTCTATGGGTCTCTTTGCCATGAGTCACAGAAAATATGCCCCCCCCCCCCCCACTCCCTTGGGTGAGCCTTAAAATAACCACTATAAAATTAATCCTACCTTTTCCGTAAGTGATGCATAACCCTTTGTTGGATGAAGGGTTCTGGTATCATACACATGAAACTTGGACTCGAGTGTTGTTGCCACCAGTTTGTTCATGTTGATGTCTTTACGGTCAAACTCCATGTGGCAGACCTACAAGGGAAATGTCCACGCTTTGTTATGAATTAACATATTGCAAAACATCTGGCTTTTAAACAATATCAATAAATGACAAAGAAAAAAAGGCCACATTACACATTGATGAATTTTATAACAATCTTTTTTTTTAAGAGACATAACCCTTCCAAAACATCATGAACATGAAATTAATACAATACTATAATGATATATAATGTCCTTTTAAGTTAATGTTTCAAAAGAATCAGTAAATTAAATACAGAGTTAACCCATTGAGTTGCTGTTTTTTGTTTCAAGCCTACAATCTTTAGCTTTAATTGCATAACCATATACATGGTGTATAAGCCATGTCATGAGAAAATGGGACTTATGCCATATGCGACCAGCATAGCTCTTCAGACCAGCCAGAGCAATCACTCAACCCTATGCTTTATAAAATCAAGCAAGGTTTTGTGGTCTAATTGGCCGATAGCATAGCTCCTGAAGAGACAGCATGACTGCTCAGATTAGTCTGCAGCTACGCTGGCAGCATTGGACATAATACCCATTTTCGCTTGATGTGGTTAATATGTTTATTTATATTCATTCATGATTAATACCTCCATTCAGTTGTTAATCCGAATGTAACAACACTCAAGCATATGGAAACTTACCCCATTCTTGACATTAGTTTCCCATCGCAGAGACATGGTTTTCAAGTCAAACAGTTTGATATCTCCGTTGTCGTAGCCTGCGCACACACATCGCTCATGGGCAGAATATGCATTGCCTGAAAGCATCAGCGAATGTGTTTTATTAAAGACCTTGAGCAGATACCATATTGCACCATTAATCTGTTATTCTACAAAGAAAACGTTTCCTGCAGAGAAAATGAGCTATTCAGCATAAGTAAAGATTCAAGTGCATGAAAAGTCTTGCATTTATTTTCAAAACTGAATCAACTGTTCTATGAATATGGTTTCTTATTTTTTACATTCTAAACAAATTGCAAACATTAAATATAAGAGCAATTTCCAATAAATTGTCTTTACTGTAACACATGGAACCATTTACTTGTTCAATACACTGTCAATTAATACTTGTAACCAAATTACTGTGTGGACAAGTGACACATTTAATTTATAAACTTACAAGTAAGACAAAAATCCAAAAAATTGTAATATTCATAAAAGCTTTAATGCTGTGTCACACTGGCATTTATAACCATTAATTACATCATTCTTCATTTAGTACAATGTGTTTGTTTCATAAGAAACACTGATAAGAAGTGTATTTATATGTAAAATCTGACATTACTTCATGTATATAATTCTGTTTTGTATTTGTTAATGGGAATTATTTGCAGATTATTTTTTTTCATTATTTGAAGAAAGTTTAAATGTTCAAGTATTACATACAAAATTATTGAAGTCTGAAATAAAAAGAAAAAACAGTTTGCCCCAGCTGCAAGGGGATTTAAACTGGTGTCCTTTGGATTAAAAGGTTATCCCCTTTATCTCTTGGCCATGCATAGTGTTGTCTTGCGTCATGCATGATAAACTATATATAATCAATCCAAATATTGTCACAAAATTAAACGAAATTAACAAAAACAGTTAAAAATATTAAATTCTAGCTTTTGTAACCCTTTAGAATTGTATCAATTTCAAATGATGGTAACTCTAAAACCATGTTTTTTTCAGAATGTGTTTACTACCTTAGTGTATTTGGCTCACTGGAGCACAGTGTTCTTTTTTTATTAGCGACATTTTTTTTGGAAATAATAACTTATAAGTGTATCAAACAGTGAACAAGTAAGTTCAAGCATTGGTTGGTGAATACAAGCATTCATCAATATTGGACAAGTGAGGCACACCGGTGATTTGCCAGCAAGGCATATAGCATCTGATTAACACCTACCAAAGGCCACAGTCCAGCAATCTCTTTTTGTCTCTCCCTCACCGGGCTCCATTGTTGCGACTGGATCATTCTTCTGACGTGGATCCCAAACCTTGACACTTCCTGAAATTCAAAAGTATGTATTGATATTTTCATGTACATGAATATTTCTTGTTCATGCAGAACCACACAAATAGTCGGCCACACTGCAATGATTGGTTTAATAGAACTGAACCTGGAAAAATGCAATTTATATCATCAGAAGAAGGTATACCCGTAGATGTTATTGTTTTCATGAAATATGTTTTTGATGTTTTGTTGGTGGCTATATACATGTTTATATGACCCTCGTTCCGGGAAATTTGGGCTAAATACATGTGCCTAAAGTGTTGTCACAAATTAGCCTGTGCAGTCTGCACAGGCTTATCAGGAACAACACTTTCTACTTTTATTGTATTTTTGGTTTAAAGGAAGTCTCTTCTTAGCGGAAATCCGGGTAAGGCGGAAAGTGTCCTCCCTGATTAGCCTGTGCTGAGTGCACCGGGTAATCTGGGACGACACTTTACGCACATGTCTTAAGCCCAGGCTTCCAGAACTATACATATTATCAAATATAAACTTTAAAACTGCGGCCTACCATCCCTGCTGCCGGTGACAATCTCTGGTGCTCCCTCTCCAATGCCCAGCCCTCCAACACCATCTATACAGTTGATGATCTCACTGTGTGCCTTCACTGAGTAGATTGGAACCTCTAATGCTTCCAGATTCCTATGAAAAAAGTAAGGTACAATGTACACGTATAGGTACACACAAAAGGGCCATTATTTTGTCAAAAAAACATCGCAGCAACAAATTCTTTCTTTACAATCATCTACACATCAAGATCATTCAACTGTGAAACTTTTAGCGAGATCAACCAAGTAGTTAAAGATAATTGCAAAACCAAATCTTAAGGACATACATACGGACAGACAAGTACAATGCTTAATGCCTCCCATTCTGTGGGGGCTATAACAAGAAAAAAGAATATACCATATGGCCATGTTTCCATCAAAATCCCCAGTTGCTAAATTCCGTTGCTGTAAACTTGATGCACCAAATGTTCCACATTTGAAAGCCTTGGATTTCTCCGCCTACAACAATTTGAATGAAACATAAAAAACTCAATATGTTGGTTGTTGTTATATCTATAATGAATGCATTTCAAACAATGCCTGTTTATTATTTTTACCAATATAAAGAAGTGAAACAAGTTTTAATTATTTATTTTTGTCATTATTCATCAAGGCATTATGATTATCTCTTAACATGATCATAAGGTCAAATAAAGCTTGATCGCATAATAGGATGAAAACAGAACCTGCTGTAAATTAAGAATTAATTTAATTTAAAATTTATTAATGAATGGGCATTCCAACTTATTACACATTTTGGTCACTTGTAAGAATAAGGTGAATAAAGCACAAGTAGTGTAATGTTCAAACGAAGACACTTAATCAAATATCAACCAGTTGGTGTACCTCCTTAGCAAGAGTAATGTCTCCATGGGAAACTTCATAAATCTGTAGAGCACCCGTACCCCTCGCATAATTTCCAAGAACAACGAACTTTGCACTACACGGAATCCATTTCGCGTCAAATATTGTGTAATTTAAGGACTTTTGAACATGTAAAATAATCTGAGGCTTATCCATCTTTCTTTTCTTCTCTCAATATAGTTATTTGTAAAATAAATATAAGAAAATTCGAGAAATATTTCCTTAGCTACTGGGCAAGCTGAAACATAGAATGACACCGGATGGTTGACATTTGTATTATTTATTTCGATTGGTCAATCTGTATGAAAGCCTTAATTGGATTGGCTAAAATTCATGGGACTACAACAACAACAATGGATGCGCCCCTACTGTGATGTTTACATTTTTTCTTAAAACAGATCAGTAAGTTGTTGTTTCTTTTTAAATTAATTAAAAAGAATTTATCATTGTAAAAATAGTATTCACTCAAATTAACCGTCTCTTTACAGCCTTAATGGCATAGCCAAACCATTTATTGATAATTATATGATTTCGCGACTTCTTTGAAACAGAAAGTTACATTATGATTATTCAGTCATTACAAACGTTTGACGTATGCAATTTTTGTCCCCTACCGGTTTCACCGGAGGGGACTTATGGTTTGCGCTCTGTCTGTCAGTCCGTCACACTTTTCTGGCTCCTGCGATAACTTTAAAAGTTCTTCATATTTTTTCATGAAACTTGAAACATGGATAGATGGCAATATGGACATTATGCACATCATTTTATTTTATTCCTACGTCAAGAATTCTGGTTGCTATGCAACAAATTCTTTAAAAAAAAAAAAATGACAATGGTGGAGCCGGTAGGGGACATATATTGCTACAGTGCTTTCCACAGGAATTTTGTCAGGCGCCCCGGCGCTGATAGGGGTGGCTTCGGGGTGTCCCCTCCCGACATGTTTTTTTTAAAATTTAACGTGTCAATTGACGACCTGTGGTGCGTTATAACTCTAAGAAAAAGAGTGTCAAAAGACTTCATTTGGTGCGCTATGACTCTTAAAAAAAATCCCCCAGTTTTTATTGTTTTAAAACTTTCCCACGTAGATAGTAAAATCTGACTCGAACGATTCCCCAATACATCCGTTTCAACCCGACTCTATAACTGCATACTTGCTACTTTTCAAGTTTCTATTCATTACCCGATAATCCCGTTTATTCCATTTTTTAAAGCACTCTATGGAAAATATTTACAATAAAAGTTCCCAATAATTTCTTTAACACAAACCTTGCCATTTTTCTATAGTATCAAATAAATTTTGGCATAAGTGACTTTATAGATTTGATCAAATATTGCCTCTGAACATGCGTCAATCCCCTGACGTGTTGTGTGCTTGTAACAACGTTACTACACCCAAGCTTTCTAGGCAAATGACGCGACGTTGTACATGCTGCATAATTTTCACGCCCTTTTTATTGAGAAAATGGGTCAACACAAAATAAATTCACACTACTTATTTGAAGTAAGAATATTTCAATGTCGCGGTAACATTTACATTCGGAAGTTAATGATTAAAAACACGTAAGCATCGACTTACGGGAATGGGTTTCGGATTACAAATTTAATTATTCCCATTTTATATTTCAACAAATATTAACAGTTGCGTAATAATTCAATGATAATTTGTTTAAATACTTTACGAGTTGAATAAATGTTTTGAAAGTATTATGGATGAAATTCACGTTTTCCACGAGGATTACAGCCGGTTGCCATCACCAGTCTTCTAAGTAACTAGCCAAGATTTTTGTGGCAATTACATGTGGGTCGTCTGCATGATTTAACTGCAGATATTGCCTTCCTACAAGTGCTGTCATTCATACGAAGCATGCGCTATCATTGGCCAATACTGATTTTCCAATACAACGACGCTCCGCCTTTAGGCGGGCTTTACTTGGGTAAAGCGACAAAGCATCGTAAATCGGCTTTCAAAATTTTCGGCGAAGTCGATATCGCTTTGATCTGCAGTAACTGCTCGAATACACTGATCAGAAAATTTCAGGCGGCCCGCGGACTCTGATTTTAAAATTCAAGCGCCCCCCTGAGGGACTGTTAAATTGCCTGTGGAAAGCACTGATTGCTTGGCAATAGTCTTGTTAATTCTGATTTTTGTAGCCACAACTGTCGGTTTAGGGCAGTCTCCTAACTGGGGAGCTATACTTTTAGTACCTGATTACCATTTGTGTGTTTTTTTATATAAATATTTTAAAGTCAATAAAACATGAAATAGCTCTTCCTTAATGAATTAAATTAGTGGTGCTAGAAATCAACGAATGATGTTATCAATTTAAGAGCTGAAAAGATTTACACCATAATTAGCAAATAACTACATTTTTCCGGACAAGTAAATTAATTCATTCTGTGCTTGTACATTCTTTCCCACTTTTCTCTTCTTATGTAACATGCAGTCACCCATCCAGGCAGTAAGTTGAGTTACCATATCTGATATTGCTTAACTGCACAACCCAGTCAGTATACTTAAACTGCATCACTGAAAAGCTAGCTCAACAGCAAGGCTGTTGGAAGTGACCATATTTACTACAGAGTACACTTTAAGTGCATCACTGAAAAGCTAGCTCAACAGCAAGGCTGTTGGAAGTGACCATATTTACTACAGAGTACACTTTAAGCGCATCACTGAAAAGCTAGCTCAACAGCAGGGCTGTTGGAAGTGACCATATTCACTACACAGTACACTTTTTAAAACTGCATCACTTATAAGCTAGCTCAACAGCAAGTCTGTTGGAAGTCGAGTGTCCTTCTCACTGAGCTATGTGAGACCTTCTCACATCTCCAGGTCCCTTGAGCTCAATCCCTTACACATGCTCTCTTCACCATAGACAAAACTTGGAGTTTAACCAAGTATACTTCTGACACCATTGATGTAACTTTCGGTCACCCATCTAGGCAGTAACCAAAGCTGTCGTTGCTTAACCTCACAAGGCAGTCAGTACATTTTAACCACATTAAAACTGAAAATAATGTTAAGATAAAGTAAAACATACTTAATACTGTATAAAATATCAACAGCTTAAAAAAACGTGTTTGATGTGTGTGTATTTTCAAAAATACTGATGAATGAAAAATTGAACAAAACGGGTGAAACGTACTTTCTGCTTTAGCTTAATCTCAAGCTTAAGGTTTGTGTTGATTGAGTGCACATAAAAGGCCATTGTGCTGGGGTTTGCCTAGCCCCCAATAAATGACTTCAATTTTTAGACATCCGCCTTTTATTAGCTTTGTCCATATCAACCATGAATTTAAGATTTTTCCTCATATTGAAAATTTAAATTGTTTTATTTGTTCATCATTACATAACAGATTTTATGTCATGATATGTCTTATATATTATGTGTTATTATATAATGATTTTTATATACCATAGAATACCTGGCATAGAGTAAATGGCTGAATGTTCATCAAATGAAGAAGCTGCTGTGACAGATGAGGCATCTGATCATGGTTCGGTTTCTAATGCAATGAATGTTCAAGGGGAAGCAAACTGTGGACCAACACCTGAAGAAGTTAAAGATAATGATTCTTTTATGGAGACTTTAGAGAAGGAAGATTATGTGACACATACGTCACTAGCTAAAGAACCCGCAAAAGAAAGCAGGCCAGTAATTAACCCATCAATCAGGGTAAACATGCTTGCAAGAGTAGCCTTGTCTGATGCCCATTTTAAACATCAACAGATTGGAGAACCTGACCTCACTCTGCAAGAAAAAATTGAAATCGCACAAAATATATTGGATTCAAAAAAAGTTGTATTTTTATCAAAGTTCTGGAACTTCTTAGAACTTGATGACTTAGAATTCTTTCAAGATTCAAGACATGTGTATGAAATTGACTTTTATGTGAAACAGGTGATGAAAGCTAAAAATAAAGGTATACAAAGAAATAGGGTTAAAAATAGACGCTATGAGGCTATGAAGGAACTTATTTCACAAGGGGATTATTTTAGTGAAGACGAAATGAAATTCAGAGAGCCATATTTGTATGACCAAATGGTGGGCCAGTACCTGACAGATGATGAAATTCAGGCCAAGGTGGACAAATCAGATTTGACGTTTTCAAATATTCTGCTAAAACACATAGACATACTTAATGAGAACGTCCGCTTTGAACACTCGAAGGATGTTGAGGTATGCCATGTAGTGATGAACTAATATTTAAATTGTCTTATTTCTTGTATTGTATTATTATTATTGCAGGAAGATGTTGACGTTCATTTACTGATGACAACAAAATCAAACATTTTACCTTTCAGCACTCATGTTTTAATGATGATCAATATTGAATTTGATTTTGTTATTAACCCTTTGAGCGCTGGTACCGGATTTTGAAGGCCTTTGCAAACAGTTTGGATCCAGATGAGACGCCACAGAACGTGGCGTCTCATCAGGATCCAAACTGTTTGCTATTCTGATTGTATTCTTTGAAAAACAAATGAAGAAAATGACGATTTTAGAAATTCAGCAGACGACATTTTAGCAGACGACAAAGTTCCCAGCATGCAAAGGGTTAACAGAGTAGCATATCATTTGTTCCATTTTCCAAAGCATACAATTACAATCCTGCTGAACTTATTATGCAGGATCATATACTGTTCGTGATATATTTTACACATGTAGATATGGTGTAGTCCCACCTCCACCTGCTTTCCAACTGTGATAATAATGCAGTAGTTTTACCTTTAGTCATTTTTGGTGTTTCAGCAAGGTCAAATGGAGGAGAATGAAAGTGATGAAGAAGAGGATGAAAATGAAGAAACAAACATGGAAGATGAGGATGGTACATATTGCATATTGAAGTCTGATGGTATTAATTTAAATCAATAAGGTCATTGATCAAATTAAGACATTGATGTTCATAATAATATGTCCATACAGGCATTCCCACTTATCCTTTGGCTTGTTAAATATACTCATGTATGTTCATGATAAATTTAAGCTAGCTTTGCCTATTTATATACAGTAATCCTATGATCCTCAATGATTTACATTTAACATGTGCATGAACACATCTGGAGCAATCAACTGAACTCAAATGGGTTAATACCACATATTTCAGCAAAGGAATAATAATTTATTGATATACTGACTTATATCCTGCAGAATAGTACTGCAAAAATTGTAAATGTATGTTCAATTATAATTCTTGGGTTTAATAATATTCACTGGGTCCAAATTGTATTGGTTTGCAATATACTTGTAATACAATTTGATAGCCTTTTGAAGTGCACTAGTAGATTTTTTAAGAAACCAGATGTTTATTTGAAATACCTGCAATTATCAATAGACTGACAGATACATTTTATAGTCTGTTTTTAGCTCACCTGATTGCTCAGGTGAGGATTTGGGATCGGTCTTTGTCCGTCGTCCGTCCGTAAACATTTGGTTTGTAAACACTCTAGAGGCCACATTTCTTGTCNGCTAGAAATATTAAGATACACAGAAGAAATATTATGTGTACTAAAGTGGTATACTGCAAGAATGTGATACACATATATGTGTGTTGTAACGCCCTACACGCAAACCCTTGTGTCCGAGTCTCTCCACTTCTCCCTAAAGTCTCCTCACTTCTCCCTAAATCAGTGTCCAGGGAGAAGTCACTTCTCCCTAAAATTTGAGCCCAGTGTGAGCCCTGAGAGACGATACTTTCCGCTCTTATGGAATTGTTCTTTTGAAGGAAGTCTCTTCTAAACGTTAATTCAGTGTAAGCGAAAAGTGTCGTCCCTGATTAGACTGTGTGGACTGCACAGGCTTATCAAGGACGACACTTTTTGCACATGCATTAAGCCCAGTTTTCCCAGTAGAGGCTCAATTATGAACATTTTGCATCTCGTCTGGTCCTCTGTACGTTGTAGAAGAAGTGGAGGATGGCAGACCGAAGATTCCTGAGGTGCAAAGGCGAGCTTTACGAGAAGAATTCCTTACGCTTATGCAAGAAAAATTCCTTCGAGGCGATGATAAAAGTTTTGATTACAGGTACTACTGGCTCTAACTTCAAACTTACATCTGTAGTTATAAATTTGTATGCAATTAAAATAATACTGTTAAAGGGACTTGTTCACAGTTTATCAAAATGAGAATTTTTCAACTGTTTGTCACAGATTCAAGAAATAAATGAACAATGTACATCAGTGTGTGAAATAACACTAATGACACAGACTTATACTGTAAATACACTTTCATTTACGAAAAATCAGCGTAAGAAATTGATAAAATTATAAAGCGTCTCAGATTTAAAAAAAATGATTTCTTTTGTTATCGTTATATTTTGTAACAACACGTGGATGGTTATACAAAGTATAAAATAAATGGCAACCCATGTGTAGACGGATGGTCAGGTCCGCACATAATATAGTCGTACAGACTCAACAACGACCCAAACATAAACTCTTAATAAACTCTTAATTACACACACACATGAAGACGGATGGCTGAGTGATTTCGGCGCTTGGCTTTTACTCTATGGGTCAGTGGTTCGAGCCCTGGTGTGGTTAACTTTTTTTTTCATTTTAGCAGCTCACCTGAGCATAGAGCTATTGTGATCGCCTTTTGTCCATCGTGGGCCTATAGAGTGTTCACAAGGAAAATGTGATAATAAAAAAAACAAACACAAATAAAAAGCGGTAGTGTTAAAAAATATTCATATACTCTATTATTGGGCAGTTTTACCACCAAATATACATGATAATATTATAAATATAGCAATTTCATTATTTTTAATTTATATCCACATAAAAAACATATTATATTATGATGATATAATATGCTTTTATGTTGATATAAATTGAAAAAAAAAGGAAATTGCAATTTTAATGAGCGCTCCACAAATACTTTGCCATTTTGTGTTTTCTCCAGGTATTGATTTTGATTTAAACCTTTCCTGCTCAGAAGCAAACTATAAATGGCTATATGCAACCAGCATTAAACCAGAACAGCCTGCGAGTATCTCAAAGTCAGGTTTTATGTTGTTTGCTACTCATCAGTATCTAAGGGTTGGAAACAAAGCATTTAAAACTTGATTCTAGTAAGAAAGGTCTATAATTTAAATTGATTTTCTAAGGGACCACAAATGTGTCAATGTGCGTATCTAATTGGTAAAGGGTTAATATCTGGTGAATGTTTTCAGTAAAGTGGACAATAATGAGGCTTATGATGACCTGAGAACGCTGAACGCCGACGCAGAGGAGAAATACTTTGAAGACGAGGACCCTGAGAGCATTCATTCTGATAGTAACTCATGAACCACGAAATGTAATGAATGTGATTATATATCTGATGCAGAATAGAAATGTTATCAAGGAGGGGACCCGTTGATCTATGAAACATTGAAATACATTTATAAACAGATTCATTTATAAACGAATGAAACACAAGTACGTTTATAATAATTGAATGTGTGTGTATTTCGAAGTTTATGAGATCCTTCCTTTAGCGGCACTCCAACGTAATTAACTCTTTGACAAACGAAAGTTGGGACGAATTTTGAAATATAGTTGCAATTTTCAGCTATTTTCATAATTTTGTTTTACTGAAAGAATTTTTTTAAATTTTGGTGTGGTCTTATGTTGCGTGCAGCCGGAGTACTCAGAAGAGAAACCCCACCTGTCCGATATGGTGACCACCAAGCAAACTCACATGCTTCTGGGAACAGGAATTGAACCCGGGTTGCCTCGCTTAGAAGTGCATATGTATTAACCACTGCGCTAACCGGACAGTTTTATAACTGATATACATACTACAATTAAAAGCTGCCTCAAATATTGTGAAAGCAAATATTCTGGTGGCTAGGAGTGCGGTTCCACAGTAAAGAACTGTTCTGTTCTTTAAACCTCTTTAGTTTGGTATAATTCAGTCATAAGTCAGAATCTTACTTTCAAAACTGTACTAAGGAGTGCTTGATGTTGATTGAGTATTAACAAATTTTCCAAAAATGATGATCATACCTTTGATGTGTGCATTGCATAACTAGCTCACAGCATTGGTCTGTCGCCACACTGTGATTCAAGAAATTCAATTCAATTGCAATCATAATATTTCCCATTGTATGTAATAATGTTCTTGAAGAATTTGAAAATGGCGGCTGTAGGAGTGAGGTCTCACTGTATGACTCTATGTTGTACAGAGACTCCTATGCATGACAATTGTATGCCCCCTCCTGGATAAAAGGTTTGCATGTCTGGTTCAATCATGTGATTACACCCAGTCTGCTATGGTGGTTTTAGAAACCATATGTATTGAGAGTTGACAATGCACCTGTTGTAACTAATGTAAAAATGTTACACAGATGAAATCAATGCACACTCAATCCTGGATATGTATTCCTCAGTTTGTGAGTGGTTATAACCAAAAATAATAATATGAGACCAGTTCAATTAAAACTGGACTTAATGCATCTGCTTTAAGTGTCGTCGGAGGTTAGCCTGTGTAGTCTTATCAGGGAAGACACTTTTGGCTTTTATGGAATTTTTCGTTTAAAGGAAATCTATTGTTAACACGAATACAGTCTTGGTGGAAAGAGTTGACCCTGATTAGCCTGTGTGGACTTCAGGCTAATCTGGGACGACACTTTAAGCACATGCATTAAGCCCGGTTTTCCCAGAACATGGCTGATATATACAAGAAGCAAATCGGACTATTGTTGTAGCTAATAGTTTAACAAAGTCATTGATAATGAAAGTAATTGGCATTGACAACAAATCTACTGTAAATGAAATGATGTTGTCAGCTGCTGTAATTAGAGATTCTTTAATGTTTATTGATAGATCTTAGCTGAAAAGAATTTCTCGTGTTATGGCATTTCACAGATGTAATTTCAATTTGGGTTTATTTACTTGTATATGTTTCAATGTAACAAGTATTGTCCTTTGTTGATACTGATTTTCTCCATGTTTTTGTTGATTTCTGTTAATTATTAATACCCTTGACATGCAGATTATGTTGCATTGAACATTTGTTGCCATATTGCGATATTATAAGCATATGATAAATAAAAAGAATTACATGCTGTGTGATATTATGAAATCACATTTATCAACACGGTAAAAATTATGCATGTTCATACGAGATCGCAGACTTTACTCCTCTGTTTTCAGATCTGCAATATTGATCTGTTTTCAGATCTGCAATATTGATCTGTTTTCAGATCTGCAATATTGATCCTTCATGCAGACTTTACTCCTCTGTTTTCAGATCTGCAATATTGATCCTTCATGCATGTTTTCAGATCTGCAATATTGATCCTTCATGCATGCATGTTGCTGCATTGGCTATTTAGATTCAGTGCTTTTACAAAATAGTGCAAATACCAATACGGCATGGGTCATTATCAAGTCTTCTTAGTCAAAGCTGCATGGTGATGGATCTTATATTTACACCTAGTAGTAAGAACAACAAAGTGCAATGAAGGATAGGATTTTGATAGTTTCTGTATCCGCGTGTATGATTAATCATATTTAGATCGTTATGTAAAAAATAACTTTAATAATAATATGGTTTAACAATTGAGTTGAACAACGTTTACATGTAATTCTATTTAAAGGCCGGTATCCGAATTTACTTTAAACATTTTCATTTCTATGACTTAACTTGTGACATAAGAGGTAACTTGAGCAAAGTCAAAGTTGAAGACTTCCACATTTGCTTCCCTTAGACGAGCATGCACTGATCTCGAGGTTTCTTTTTTTGGCGTATCTGTATATCTTGTATTGTGGGACAAAACCACTAAAATAGTAAAGTGTCCATGATTGAAGGGAATCGGCTAATTAACAAGCCACAATGTGTGACGTAAGCGGTCAGTCCGTCTGAAAATATTTCTTGCAAGCCAGAATAGGCTACCGACATTTGCTAGTTTGCTATACATAACACAGTGTGACTACAATTTTCAATCGGAAAGTATCGTGGCTTGATGTTCCATTTACAAGACGCAATGAGTTTTGTTAAAGACCCGCGTCGTTCGAAAATGGGTCTTATGTAAAATTCTGCCAGTGTAGCTCTAGCACAGCCTGTGCATTCGCGCAGTCTTGTCAGGATATGCATACCGAGGAGGATACTCAGGAGATACAACGAAACCTTGCGTGCTTTTTTTATAGAGGAAAGCATAGCCCATGACCAGACTGCGCAAGTGCGGAAAGCGTAGCCCAAGACCAGACTGCGCAAGTGCGCAGACTGGGCTTGAGCTACGCTGGCCGCATATCGTCACCTCCCCGCGAAAATGACCAATCTCATTTTTGGCGCGAAAACGGGTTTTTACATTTTCGCAGTGGTTAAAACGGCCCGCTTCTCCCGCGAAGAATTCCAATGTCCTATCCAATCGGCTTACAAAGTTATACCCATGTAAATGTGTGCCAAAATTTCCAAAGTAAATGTTAAAATTTCCAAAGTAAAGGCGGCGGATGAAAAAATATGAGAAAATTGTCTAACTCAAGCTTTGAAAGCTTGAGTTAGACAATTTTCTAAATTTTTTACAGAAAAAGTCACACGTCACGTTAAACATTATGACACTTGTAGGGATATTTGAAAATTCATCATGCAAAGTTTTAGCTTCATTCTGTAATTTAAAAAAAAATTAAGTTTTTTCCTTCTCCTGAAAACTTGTAAATATTGAGGTTTGCCATTTTCGCGGGGAGGTGACGATATGCCATATAAGATCAATTTGCGCATGACGCGGATGTAACAGTGTTACTTGAATGCGTGGAAAGAAAACTGCGTCTTAATCAAATATCAACATATCACGTAAATTGTCTACCTTTATTTCAAAGTCAGGATATACGCCGAATATCCTTTTTTTAAAGATATTTCTTGTTTAAACAACACAGCTTCAGCCAACGTATATAAAGAAGCAATTTAAAATGAATATGGCACAGATGAGAAAACTGAAGTGACTCTAGAAGAAGCATTAAACAGACACTACGAAATCGTTGGCGTTTCGACGACAACAATAATCGCCCCGATGAAGAAAAAGAAGTACTTTCGATCGACACGCGCAAAAAAAACTATTTAAGGGGTGTTGCTGCAGTTTTGCTGATTTTTTTCCATCTATTAACTTTTGCTCAAAATTTATATTCAAGTACNGCCACTGGGCAAGCTCATTTCACAGGTGAGCGATCTAGGACCATCTTGGCCCTCTTGTTTTTTTTCACTTTGAAGCAACCATTAAAATTTCATGTAAATGTGAACACGGACTGCATTTTTTTTTAAAGTGTTTATGGTTGTAATCTATTTCTGCATATTAATGCATGTGCGTAAAATGTCGTCCCAGATTAGCCTGTTCAGTCCGCACAGGCTAATAAGAGACAGGGCTCACACTAGGGGGCGACATGAGCGACTAAGTCGCTTTNCCTGAAGTTTTTCCATCTTTTTAATATTAGTTTCTGAACAAAAATGCCAGGTCATTGGACAAAAATTAAAATTTGATAAAACAAAAGTATGGAAAATTAAAAGCTTATTTGCTACACTTAAATTTCTACCAACTCTCTTTAAGATGTTTATCTGAGTGGCAGCCTTCTTACATAATCCTTGTATATGTGTATCGAAATTAAGTTTATAATCTATGTCGATACCAAGAAGTTTGACAACTTTTTCACATGTTATATCGGCATCACCTATCTTAAATAAGTTTTTTTTTACTAAAAGTTGATTTGCCTATTGCAACAGATTGAAATTTGTCAGGGTTAGCTTGCATCATTTTAAAATGAAACCAATCAATAAGAATGTTACTTTCAGTTTGTAAGACACTTATAAGTTCATCAAAGTTTGATGTATAAAATGAAAGAGTATTATCATCTGCATAATTGAATAGGGTAGACTTGTTTATAAAATAAAAAAATATCATTAATAAAGACGTTGAAAAGTAGGGGCCCCAGGATAAAACCTTGGGGCACTCCTTTTGTTAAACTGGCCCATGTACTAACTGTGTCTCCTATTTTAATTTGCTGTTTTCTGTTAGAAAGGTAAGAGTGGAGGAGTCTGGATGCAGGCTCCGACATACCATACGCTGATAGTTTTGACAATAAAATATCGTGTGGCTTTGTTGATGTTTGTGCGTTGTGTAGTGCATTTGGTTTGTCTGACTCTTTGGAAATTGCCATACATAAAGGGCCGCATTGTATAATTGGTATATTAACTCCTTCTGTTGCAGCTGAAGTTCCACTTGTTTGGAACAATACAATCCGGAATTCGAACCCCCGTTGAGACTTTTAGATTTGTCAGTGTTAAAACAAACTACGTTTAAGGAAACTTCAAAATAAATTTGTCAATTGCATGATTTTATGCATTTTTTTTTATCCAAGTCAGTTTGTTAACATATAAACTGGTTGTGGAGCATTCAATGATGAAAGAATTTGCAAGTGTCCTATTCATCAAAGACAAAAGGATATTTCTCTGAGATCTATTAATTTGATTGGCATGTAACCGTTGGATGACGCGAGCTTTACAACACATGATTATTTGATTGTATACCGGTAATTTACGAAATTGTACGGAAATATCCTGCTATTTTGATTGGTCAATTCAGTAAACCGGCATTCAACGGATCAGTTGGTTTCCCAGGATTTTTTTTACATAGAACTTTCGTGAAACTGTGTTCGAATTAACATACATATTGATAATTTTAACTTTAAATTGTGCTCGAAATCGGCACTTATTTATCGTGTCAACAACAAATTAAAGTTGCCAATGGCTGGAAGGTCCATGTTTAGGCAATTTGATGAGGACCCATTTTTTGCGTAAGTTGGATTTTGAATTCTGAATCTGATTAAGTGATTTCAACTTTTGTTTTGCTTCACGTTTATTTTACCACCTATATGTTTGCACGTACTCCTCATTGCAGGCACATGTTTTGTTATAACAATGTCTCCGATAATGATATGTTCATCGAAACAAAGTTGCTAAAAGGGATGCATGAAGCTACTTTGAAAAAATGTTGAATAACCATTTATTTAGGAAATGATGAAATAAAATATTACTTGACCTATTTGCTCTTATAGCAATAGAAAGTAAAATAAAACCAACTTATAATGGAAAAGGGGGTAATACAGACACTTCATATTTCTATACCTTGTTTATTGTATTCTTTGCGTGTATCAGTCACTTATTCAGTGTGTTATTCTAAACTTAGATAATTTAGGATTTCCATCATATGGTACGGTAGTCTTATTTATAAGACGTTGCCAAGAATTTAGAGATACTTTTTATACGGGCTAAATTCTTTGGAATGTCTTATCGGGGAACGACCAGTTACGTGGTGGATACCAGAAAGTTTAAATTTTCATCAATATGCTTAAAATTGCAAAATAACATTACCAACTCATAAAGTTTTAGTCCATTTTTACCTCAAATATCGTGGAATTGAAGTTAAAAGGCATAATTTGTTTCAGTTAAACTTCTGCTTAAAAGCGCAATACAATCACTGACCTCTCGCCATGTTATTAAATATTTAAATATCAACCAATCAGAAGAAGGCATTACAGTGTAATAGGCTGCGTTATCGATTAAAATCTACCTGCGGTTTACAACGGGCACAGCGATAGGAATGGAAAATGTGAATAGTGTGTTGATTTAAATTGCCTAGGCGTGCAAAATTGAAAGTGTCATTACATAATTCTTACATAACATTATCGAGAAATGAATTATCTACACAGGTATGTTAATATTATTGCAATCCGTTGATATTAACTGTCTAATATCGGGGCTTGAATGTTGCGCACAAAATCCTTGCGCAACAATATAGACAAAGAAGGAAAACTGTCCACCACAATTTTGGTCCTTCGCCCATTGTACGCTCCAAATATTACCCATATAAACATAAAAAGTAGCTTAATATTTGAGAGCGTCAACAAGTTGGACTAATGGTACGGTATAGTTGAACCATTTTCAAAATCAAAATATACCAGGTGCATTGTAAATTCTAAAACTGGCACTTAAATTCAAACCGTGTTTTATTTAAAGCCCCAGTCAACAAATTATTAATAAAAAACAAAACTGCAGGCATTGATTCTTTGAACATTTGTGTGACCGAAATACAAAATCCTCAAAATGTCCAATCATAAAGATGTTTTTTAAAGGCATGTCCTTTATTTCCTCAGAACACTTCATCAACATAGCAAATTTGGACACACCAACAAGAACATCCATTAAACATCCATTCAACATCCATTCAACTATAACATTTTGAAGTTGAGCACAAAACCGTTGTATCTTGTGTTAAAATGTTAAGCAGATACAACAATTTCAAGCTAAACCTTCAGTATGAGTCTGGCTCTGAAAAAACGTGGTTTAGCTCATTGGGATATTGTCGACCTGAAATGGCCCACAAGTCACCCGGGGGCGACTAGAAGCCGATTCTTGACTAGAATCGGCTTGATGTCACCCCCGGGTGACAAGAATGAGCTTCATGTCACCCCGGGGTGACTAGCGTCGGCTTAAAGTCACCCTAGGGTGACAAGAATCGGCTTCTAGTCACCCCCAGGTGACTTGTGGGCCATTTCAGGTCGACAATGACCCAATTAGCCTTGGTTGATTGCAAGGTATTGTCCCAGATAAGCCTGTGCTGTCCACTCAGGCTAATCAGGCACGAAACTTTCCGCTTTAATGGAATTTTAAGTTTAAAGGAAGTTTATTTTAAATAAAACCTAATCTAGACAGAAAGTGTGGTCCCTGATTAGCCTGTGCAGACTGCACGTCTGTGCAGACTGCACAGGCTAATCTGGAATGACACTACGCACATGCATTAAGTCCCATTTTTCCAGAGTGTGGCTCATATGTTTTATCTTTCCTGCAGTGATCATCGGGATCACCTGAGGCAGATGGAAGGCATGTTCCAGAGCCCTTTCAGGGGTCTTGGTGCCCTGGAAGACGGGGGAGGACGTCGTGGCGGTAGGGATAGAAGGGCCGCAGGGGCCTCCAATGAAATCTCGCCATTTGGTGACTTCGGATTTGGAAACATTTTTGGAAACGTATCGAGAATGATGGAAGATATGAACAAAGGCTTTGTATGTTCTGTCACATTGTCTGACAATGTCACAAATTTATAATTGAGAATAATTATAATCTATGAATTAATAAATAAATTTATTGTATGAAAATAAATGTCTTCTTTAGTGTATATAATATCCTTGGAAGTTTGTGGTGCTATGATATGTTTATTGCATGCTATGACTGGAATAACATAAGTTTGTTTTCCCTGTGAGAAGCTTCATTTTATTTGCACGTGACTCATTTTCCTACATATCTACCACAAGTCCATAACACAATGCAGTTGTACCGTATATTATACAGTACAACTGCATTGTGTTATGGACTTGTGTATATGGGCATATAATCTTTACTACATCAGGCCATTTCCTGACGTATCTACGGGTCAGTTAAACGGACCCATTCCCAAAGCAAAGTGGTAAAAAATTCCCAATTCCCCCNTCTAATGATCATTATATCTACATTTTTTTTCAATGACATCTAACAAAGGATATAACTATAATTTACATGATTTTGTTTTCATTTGAGTTTTTATAAAGAGTAATATACAATTAGCTTTTTCCAAATCAGTGAACTTTTCAAGCCAAAAAAATCCCAACCTCGAAATTGCATTTTTTTCTCAAAATCGCCAGGAAAAAGCCTGTACATTAACTTTATGAACATGTAGTGTGTACTGAAATCATAAAATGTTAATCTTCGATGCAGTCCACCCAGTATTATAGGTCAGTATAAGGTTTAAGTTTAAAATCTAGGACTGTAGTGTTTTATTACCTCAGTTCAAGCATTGTAACACTAAGGTGTTTATTATCCAGTCTGAAGCGGTCCAGAGATCTGGCAATGGTGCCAACGGGGCCTCCTTCCACCAGGCTTCCTTCATGTCCTACAGGAATGACGGCCAGGGACCTCCGAAGGTGTTCCAGGCTTCCACAGCAACCAAAGCTGGACCTGGAGGGGTACCCATTCCTATATTCTTTTTCTTTTGAAAAGACTGCTTTAATTCCTATATTGACATATTTGTCTGATGTTTTATATATTATGCCCCGGGTAGGGTGGCATATAGCAGTTTAACTGTCAGTCCTTCTGTCCGTCCGACAACTTTAACGTTGGCCATAACTTTTGCAATATTGAAGATAGCAACTTGAGGTCAAGGTCATCCTGCAAGGTCAAAGGTCAAAAACAAAATCAAGGGAAGTAATAAGCTTTAAAAGGGAGATAATTTCTTAACCTGGCAAATGATATATTGAAAATTTATTTCAAAGCAGAGCAATAGGGGGCATTGTGTTTCTGACCAACTATCTCTTGTTTTTGCAAAATTTGGTGATTATATAAATCTTAAACAAATTCTTTCTAAAGCAAAAAAAATATTGTTTGCTTCACTCTTATCAAACTCAGATTCACTGTTTGGTCATAGCATGCATGTCTTAGTCGACCATTTATTAATGTGAACACGGTCTGCAAATCTTGTTTTAAATACAGGCTGTACTAGAAATGGCGCGGCAGAGGCCGACGCGTATCCCC
>VMBQ01006324.1:37065-57306 GCA_007657795.1 Dreissena rostriformis | reverse complement strand
TACCGGATTAACGATGTACTTCTGTCCGTCCGTCCATCTGTCTGTCTGTCTATTGTTTCATAGACACAAAAATGTCCGACAACTTCTGCTCAATAGTGTGTATAACAACTAATCGGTTATAAATATATATGTAAATATATTGCTCCGTCTTGGAAAGAAATGGCGCGTGTTCAATTCGAACTTCAATGGTGTTAATTTCAAATTGTGGCCATCGATTTCCGAGATTGAAGGTCATATGCTCCCCCTCTCGTCCCTGTTGGCTCTGATCGCATAACGGCATGCATAACCTTGTCGATGAAACTTTCAACTATTTATGGCGGCTAGCTCGTGTTTATCACATTGGTTTAAGTATTTAGCTTACGCTCCATAAAGTTCTTAAATATACCGCATGCATTGCTATCCTGCTGTATTTTGAAAAATTTTAGTCCAACTAATTTCGTACCCAGATAGTTTACATTTTGGTGAATTTGATATTGTATTTTGAAAGCTTATGTATGCTTAATACTTGTGACATGAATTGTTTGTTAACCTATAATATAACAGTACTTTAATTGGATTTTTTTTTTATAGAATGCAAAGATGTTAATTTCAAATAGCGAATTCGGATTAAGAGCTGTATCATCATTTGTAGCGTTTCGTTTCTTAGTTTTGTTTAAAGCCTGCCGAGTTGATATTTCTCACAACAATTTGGTTTTCTCAACTGACCAGAATTGATCAGTATTCGTCAGATACATTCTAAAGCTTATTTCTTCCATACTGATTTTCGCAAAAATTGTGCCAAAAAATGCCAAAAGCATCAAAAATACGAAACCTAATCATGTTCATAACGGAATCCTCAAGACTTTTATTAACCTGTGACGTATGCACGCTTTAGGTCACGTGAGCGCCAATTTCACGTGATTTCCACTTCCGCGCTTTTCAAAAAACAGAAGAACTACTAAATAACACGGTTTCTCCATGGCAAATGGCGTTGTAAACAATGATGCAATGGTCACGTGGTTTTACATTTGACCCGCGCGTGTTTTTTAATTAAGATTATTTCTGTCCATGGACAGAAATTGAAAAGCCCTATCGTTGACTTGAATTTGGGCATTTCTTAACCGATTTTGAACAAACTTTTTGCATATCTGACATAAATACCATCACATTTTGACTCATAATCACTTTTTTGAGACACATAACAAAAATGGGGAAAATTTATCAACATCAAAACGACCGGCTTTAAGTAATATCACAAAAAGCGATTAATTTAGTACTCATTTTAAAACTCTGTAATTTGTAAAGTTAGTCGACCTTTATATGACTTGGTGGAATAAACTTATGGAGCTGAACTATCATTGATAAGCTGTCTACTCTAATTGCAGAAGAGTTAAACTTTAATATTGCCTATTGGGCTATTTTGTTTTGATAAAACTTGTAAATGGACACTTTCAGATCACATATAATCCGTATTATTAATTTGTGGTCGTATGCATCTACTTGCGATAAATGGGTTTTCCTTTTAATTAATAGCAATCTCAGTCACAATTTTATTGATAGTTTATTATAGTTTTATTCTGTATACACACTAGGATACGAACTATTTTAAGAGTTTAAATTATGTAAACTTTGATGCAGCCATATTTATTTCAATATTTAATTGCGATGTATTTCTATGTTAAGGCATGTTAATGTTAGATAATCTACTTTCCACGTTGGTTAAATTTCTATCAATATAAATAGCATAATAACCAATTGCCACCCTGTCCCGATAATAGTTTGTAAAATTGCAATTGTTTCCAACCACTGTCATGTATAACGTTAGATATTATTTTTATGTACACTACTAGTAACTGTATTATCAATTTCTTTTCATATTACCCTATGAAATGTATGATATAACATTGTTAAGAATGACAATGTACGAAGCACAAGTTGTAATACATTTCTATTTTGTTCTGTGCTGTTATGAAATGCCGTTTTTCTTTTTTGAAAGTTCCCCATCTAGACAAAACGCCTAGAGTTTCAGACCTCATTTTGTTGCACCCCAGGGAACACAATGTAGACTTGGTATGAAACACGTTTACTGTGAATATTTTATATCATTATTGATAATTGTTTTTTGACTAGGAAGACCTACCAGAAAATATGGGCAATAGATTCGTCCATTACAATGGAAACCGACTCTATCCTTGGGCAAGTTACTTCATAGTTATGAAAACTATTGTAATACATGTGCGATTTTCTGGACAGAGAATTCGAAATTGTATCACGTTTATACGTCATATATATGAATAATTCAACTCGATAAACATTATCAGGACATACGTTCGTGTTAATATCCGCCTGTCTTTAATTTAACACAAGTGACCAGTTTTCTATACAACAACAAACTCAGAACAGTTGGGTCATTTCATACAATAATGAGTTTGACCGAATATTATCTTGCTTTCCAAATAAGTTAGTATAATTGTGTTAACCAAATACTGCGGACGATGAAGTAACTGAATATCGCAATGAAGCTGCACCACCAATACTGGTAGAGTTCTGAGAAAAGATAATCAGCACAGTGCTGCCAATATAATTGGAGATTAATTGTGTCGTGTTCTGAGAAAACTGCGCAAAATGCTTGTGCGTAAAGTGTCATCCCGGATTAGCCTGTGCACTTCGCACAGGCTAATCCGGGACGACACTTTCCGCCTAAACTGGATTTTTGCTTAGCAGAGACATCATTTAAACGAAAAATTCCATAAAATCGGAAATTGTCGTCCCTGATTACCCTGTGCGGACTGCACAGGCTAATCTGGGATGACAATTTACGCAGAAGGAGTTTGTCCAGTTTTCTCAGAACACGACACAATTCATCATAACACTATTAATGTGCTATGATAAATATGCGCAGTTAATGGTAAGATAGTGCATATTATACATTAATTATCACTCGCTTTTTCCGTGTTTCTTGCTGTGTTGCAGCAATTTATAAAAAAAAACAATGTGTAAATACTACTAGCAGACAGCATCAATAAATGAAAGAAAGGGTTATCCTTTTTGGAAAAAATAACATTAGACTTGACCATGTTTATATGATGACTGGATTATTTATTTATTACAAAATTATGATCAATTACGTTATAATCATATTGTTGTGTGCATACATTTGAATGTAAATCAAGCTTATTAATAAGTGTTGCCTGTTTAAAAAGACTATATTCTATCAATAAAATGTGTTCCAATGAATGTTTGTAATTTAATTCAAAAAGAGTTAGGTTAAGGTTTTGTTTAATTATTGTTTCTTTAACTATTTATCTATCTTAACTTACTAATTATACTTTCCGGCAAAGATATCCTTACACCCATGAAGTAAGGTTAATTTAGTTTTAAAGATACACATATTGTTCAAGTAAACCGTTTCTGCTTGCAGAGTTAATGTTATCTCGCAAATGTTTATCTGCATGCCATGAAGTTGTATTTTGTGTAAAAATGAGTAGAGGTTTATTGTAATCGCAGCCGAAAATTTCATTCTTATTGTGACTGTTTACGGATAAAAATGTTTGATAATATGTTATAGGTTTGCCACTGTGTGTATTGTTTTATTTGATGTGTGTTAGTTGTAACTTGGACGGTGATAAACAAAACTGTTATTAAATGCGTGTTATTAAGGACTTGTTTTGGCACTATTTTTGAATTAATACACTTGTTCTTGATATTTAAGTTAACCAAGGGGTTTAGTTTTGTTGAACTGCATTTAGAAATGTGTCACATTTTTAGACTTATGTACAAATGGCTTGTGGTGTGATGTTATTCGAAGATAAAATTTTCTTTTTTTGTCGCATTTCAAGGTATTCCTACTGAACATTCAGATGTCTTTTAAAATAAAAGTATGTAATTTGTATGAAAATATACCTATTGCTAGACATTGATTCGATGTATTTTAGCTTGTAAATTGGTGTTTGTTGTGCAAAGGAAAATTATGTTATATGTAGTCTAATGTCCACATTACTGGAAATTGTTTGATAATTCTTTGTTTCTTTCTTGTTTGTCATTTATATGCTCAAAACGCATTTGTCTAGGCATCAAAGGTTTAAAAGTAGAGCAAATATATATAAAAGCTTATGCTTTACGCTCTGTTCTCAACTTAAAATCTTGTATTGTTTTTATATCTGTATTTTGACATTTGTCCAAATTATGTTCTAAATAGCACGGTTTAAAGCTACTCTCTATGTCTGCAACAAAACTTGTTTAACACTGCAGTATGCATACAGCTGTTTGGCATTTGCAAAATTTAAGACAAACATATATATATATATATGTTAAAATTTCTTTTTACCATTTTTTCTGAATTCCCTGTACGTTTTTTTTAGTGGTTAGACTGAATGTTACGTATCTGTTGTATCGTATGTGGCTAATGCATATTGGGAGGTTGTAACAAATTGTATTATTTTAATTAGGTTTTCATTAATGATCCTACAGGTTTCTTCGCGGTTACTTTGAAAGAGATTTCTCCCTCAAACTACACCTGGGTCCAAAATGTGCCTTCATTCCCAAACTACGAAACTCTGTTTTATTTTATCCCTGTTTATATCATCCTTCCTTTGCTCCCTCAGGTTTCTTCGCGGTGACGCTAAACGTGATGGTCGTGTGCACGTGCTTCTCGAACTGGTCCCGCCTGTCTCGTAACGACCGCTACATCGTCAACCTGGCCATCAGCGACAGCCTCATGCCTCTCTTCGCCTTCCGTCTCACTATCTCCTCCTCGTTCTCTCACGAGTGGATCTTCAACAAAATAGATAATTCATGTTCCTAAATATTTAACGAAATAGGTGCTATATTTTCCTTATTCTACCCTGAAAAGTGATTTTACAATGTTTTGCTTGAAAACGCTCAAGGTGTATATACGATTTGCTATTATTGATTACTGGGTACTGGCATCTGACTTAATTATTGCCTACGTATCGTCCTTGAACTTAATTCAATTGATATAACATTCCTATCTTAAAGCCGATTCAATATGCAAGTGAACGTTGTCATCACGTTCATTCAAATCCGTTATACTTCTATATAATATAGTTAGGAACGAAATAAATACTGTCAGTTCCGATGATGCGTTTGCATTGCTTTTTTCTATGACTGACTACTCGCACGATGTTGCAGTTATATTTTCCGAGTCCGAGTATATCAACATGTTTTCGTAAGATTGTTTACCTTATTTGCAATCTTACCAAAATCATTCTTTGAATATAATCCCTTAACTCGTATAATTATATATGTTATAAAATTACAACTGATGTTGGATAATAATATCATCATATCATCAAATTAGTATTTGATGCATCTTACTAATTATGTCATTTGTTATGCGGCTGTTTTACTGTCATTGGGTTGGGAGATGGGCGTTATCTAATCCAATTGTTCATGATGGGCCATAGCTAGTAACGAAAAAAGCATCGTTCAGATTCATTTGAAATAGATACTCTGCTAGCCCAACACTTCGAACGATACCTCATCTAAATATTGAAGACATGTTCAATAACACTGCTGTTTTTTTCTTTATTCAAAGCTGAATCTTCATCTAATCATGTTTATATTTATATCATGTTGAATGCATCGTCCTGTATTAAATAGACACTAGGTCACAAATGCATTAAGTCAAGAATTGCGTGGATTAATACAAGTTTTTCTCCTGATTATGTTTCTGGAGTTTCATTATTTCTTTATAAAAGAATACGTTCTATATTATTCAAAGTGAGAAATGCAACGTTCAGCGAATACATGAAATTTATACAGCTATTGTACACAAGGACTGACAAAGTTCAGCAAATGTACAGCCATTTGGACGTTTGCTATTTCTCAAGGGTAGCTTTCTTTAGACACGAGTATATGATATAATGTCTTCGTATTCCGTCGGGAAATCAATGTTTTTCCAGTTAAACAGATGGCATTATTGAACCTTACCTCGGTTGTTTAATAACTCGAGATCAAGATTTACTGTACGAAACGGCGAAATACGTGTTGTATATATACAGAGCATTTCAATACATTGATATTCCAAACTATCTTATAGATAATACAGATCTTAATATGTTTTAAATAAAACAATTGTATAAAACGTGAAATAGAACAAACAGTAATATAACACTAATATCTATCCACAAGCTTTTTTTTCTTGCATCTTATATAAACCATTTTGATATATTGTTTATATAATGTTACATATTATTGTTTTTTTAAGGGTGCACAATGTACGGGTTCCTCGGATTTTTCTTCGGGCTTATCAGCATATTGACCTTGACAGTAATGGCGCTTACACGCTACGTAACCATATGTAGACCGAATATCAGTAAGTAACAATACACGTACTTCATATGTCAACTATTAACAAATTCATGTTGTCAATTTGTAACAATACTTAGAATGCCATTCAAGTACATGTTTTAATTGTACTATTTACCTCTCCAAATGCAACAGTTATGCATTATTCAATATACGTTCATATAGTATCAAAGTACTTGTTGACATTTGTCTTAATCTGTATACATTTGTTTTCTGTCTAAGTGGTTGCTAATTGGTTTGTTTCCATACATAATGGACCGCATTATACAAAAAGGTGAAACTCCTGCTGGTTGAGCTGAAGTTTCACACTGTTTATATTGTATGTGTGCTTGCAGACCTTACAACGCGGAACTGGTCCTTTCTGTTGCTGGTGTCCCCCTATATGTTCGGCCTGATCTGGGCCTCCATTCCTCTCACCGGCTGGGGATCGTACTCTCAGGAGATGTACGGCATCTCGTGCTCCCTACAATGGGCAGACAATAAAATATTTACTACACTGGTAAGTCTGTAAATATACTCTTACATAAAGCTCTGTATTACATTGTAATTTATTTACACCACCGATGTACGATGTTGTCAATTACAACATCGGTGAGCCATTTATCACACGTGTTAAGTCAGATTTTTTGTTTATAGTTGCACAATTCTGTAGGACCCAATCACGTTCAATAAAGCGGAACAGNAAAAAAACAATAATTTGATATTCTACAGGTTGGGAAGTTATTTTTCAAGACCCCAAGGAAGTGTGAGGTGTTTGGAATCAGCTGTGAAGGATCTGGTATTTAAATTAGTTATCATTCCACAAACTGAATCAGTTTAAATGTAATCAACTACCCATTATTTACTTTTTATTGTTGTCTGTGTGCGTGTGTGTGTGCGTGTGTGGAGGATATCATTCTCGTCTAATGTCAATCTTTCATCATAAGACAGTAACCATGCATTTTCTAAATGTTTTAAACCACATATTAATTAATTGGAAAAAAAGGAACTATTTGGGTATCTCTAGTAAGTTATTACGGTTTATTATTTAGTCTTCTGTTTCACAGCAAAGCAGGTGTTTTACCTCGCAGACGAAGGCCAGTCACATGGTAAAGGTGCAAATGCTGTGGTCAGCAAGGTTCACCACTTCCTCAACACATACGGTCTTGGCGAACAGCACGCTCACTTTCAGTGTGACAACTGTTGCGGCCAAAATAAAAACAAAATGGTCATGTGGTACCTTCTGTGGAGAGTTCTTGTAGGTAATAACAAGCCCTTAGTTATTGTGTTTCTTATAGCTTTTTTCAGTGTTGAGAAATTAATTTAGCTAAACACGTTTTTTAAAAATATTTGTTTGCAGTAATGCAATTACAAAATTGTGAAGCGTATTGATACGTAGTGAAAATGTTAAAATGTACTTTTTACTCTGATATCAATCCCAAAAGGAAAAATCTCTTACATTTGATAATGAAATGAGTCAAAACATATTTATTGATACAGAAACTTCAATGCAGAAACGTTGCTTGATGTCGCAGCGTCTGTGGCATTATCGTCAAGGACCGGTCACAACATTCCCCAGCTTGTGGGGGACACTTCCAATCCTGTTATGTTCTATGATTGGAAGGATTACCTTTCGACATTGTTTCACCCCATAAAGAATGTCACCAAATTTCACCACTTCCATGTGTCAGCGGATCATCCGGGTGTTGTGGAGTGCAGGGAATTTAGTGACTCACCAGTAGTCAGAATCACTCTCAGAAAGGTCTCGAAAGTGAATGTTAATTTGAGCTGTGACGACCTGCCAAAAGAAATGTTTGCAAAAGGGCTTGATCTGGACCGTCAGTGGTACTTATTTGAACACATTCGTGAATTCTGTCGTACAGATGAAGCCAAAAACTTAAAATGTCCGAAACCCGCTACTGGTAAGCGACAAAAAACAGATTGTGCCCCCCAAAAAACAGAAGATGCATTAAGATTCACATCTGCAGCCAAGGCCCAATTGTATAAATCTGGATAACTCTTATCCAGTGGATAACTTTTGGTTATCTTATAAAAAAATGAAGATAACCAAAAGTTATCCACTGGATAAGAGTTATCCAGATTTATACAATTGGCTGCTGATCTTATCTGATCATGCCACAACAATAACATATATCATTTATCAGTGTTTATTTTGGCCAAGGTATTGGGTGATATTTTTCCCCGCAAACAGTGCAAAAAATCCTCTATTCTGAGGAAAGCTAATACATGTACATGTATATGAGTGTGCTAAATCTGTCAGTTGATACAGGTTTTGAAGTGTTCAATACAATAGTTTGTTGTTCTAATTGCACAAGCTTGTTTTCAAGCTTTTTAAATCTCATCTTTTTAAATGTTACTTTGCATCACTTTCGAGACCTTCCTGAGAGTGATTCTGACACATGGAAGTGGTGAAATTTGGTGACAAATTTACAAAACAAAAATCAATTTTTCAATGTTACTTTGCAATTGTTTTCACCTTATATACACAGATTGCCTTTCCGAAAAACTGGAGAAAATTCAATGTGAATATTGTATTTATTTATGTTTTACCATGAAAATCCTATAATTTTGTTTGTTTGCTTCTTTGTTTCCATAGTAACAAAAACAAACAATTGATATGTATAAATTATTGTTTATTTTGTCTATTTTACAATATCAGAAATAATGATTAATAATGATTATTACATTTACTGAAACATTAAGTATCCTAGTGTACTTTCAACCAACACTTTTCAATGCTGTTTTTTCCATTCTGTTGTGTTTGAGGTTACATTATACTTGAATACACATGTAACTGAATTAAAAAGGAAATTGTTCATGGAACACAAAAATTATTGATTGTTATTGTTTAACTAGTTACAAAAACAGTGCAATTAATATTGTGTTTGCCTTTAAACAAACACTTGAATGATAATACAATTCATATATTTATAAAAGGCGTGATTTTGTGCTCTGGTGATTATTAACATGTAGATCGGTTACCATAGCAACACAAATGATACATTTTAAACCTCCATAATGCTGTTGTCAGTTTATTGCATTATAATTATGTATTTGTCTTAAGAAAGATTATTGTTTTAATAAAACAGTTTGCTTGTTGTTTGAAAAATGATTTCATTGTTTTTTTGTATTAAATGATAACTTTTCGTGACATGTAGATCGGTTACCATAGCAACACAAATGGTACATTTTAAATTTCCATAATGCTGTTGTTAGTTTATTGCATATGTATTTGACTTAAGAAAGATTACTGTTTTAATAAAACAAATTTGCTTGTTGTTTGAAAAAAGGTTTTCATTGTTTTTTTGTATTAAATGATAATTTTTCGTGACATGTAGATCGGTTACCATAGCAACACAAATGGTACATTTTGAATCTCCATATTGCTGTTGTCAGTTTATTGCATTATAATTATGTATTTGACTTAAGAAAGATTATTGTTTAAATAAAACAATTTGCTTGTTGTTTGAAAAATGTCTTCATTGTTTTTTTGTATTAAATGATAACTTTTTGTGACAGTAAAATGTAGGGTTGGTCACTTTGTAAGGTCATAAAATTAGATTTGAATTTGATAAATAAAAAATCTTTATCGTTTTTGTGAACTACAATGTTTAGAGAATCTAAAATTGCCAAAAAGTCCAAATGTGATTTTTTGAACAAAAGACTGATTTTCCCAGCTTTGGTCATACACATAGTTGGAACGGTCAATGCTAAGCACTGGGGGTTTAAACCGGTTATAGAGCGCTAAGACACAGAGACTGAATGTAGCAACTGGGAACTTAATTTCAACACAGCAAAACAACAAAGGTTTTAATTGACTTTCTTAAAGTACCGACGAGTGCACGAGCACATGATATAGAGACAATGCACAAGATTTGTGAAGAACAATACTATGCGTAAGTAAGTAGACCAACTCGATTTATATTATTAATATACATACGAAAAGCTTTTTAATTGCAATACAGCGCTGATAATAAAATTCATTTTAATAATATGGCTCATTTTGTTCACCTATTCTTGCCAAAAATAATTTGATATTATTTAACAGTAGCATTTATTATTTGAAAACAATACCTGGATACTGTTGGCGTTCTTTTAATTAACTTTTTAAATACACACATTAAATAGCCTAACGGTGAATTTTCCTTCAAAATTAAAAATAATATTTTAATATTTAAGAGAGCCATTTAATTTACTAAATGACTACTTTTTACTGCCTATATAAATGCTCTAACATATCCCAATGATATACTATACTACATGTCGACTCTCAGTCTTTATGTTTATTAATACAACAATATTGATAAAATAATGTATAGTTCGTTTGTTATATTTACATGCTTATATCCGCGAATTGAAAAGCAAATACATTATAATTTTGAAACTCTTACGCATTTACTATTTTGCTTCTTCATATCTACAATACGCTTTGGATTTTAGTGGGCCTAGGAGTCGTTACTGATTCACGGAACTTGGACTATTCTCGACTACAGTTGGAACAACTTTCACGTACAATCGTTCGGTGTATTAAAATCATGCGATATCTAATGTCTTCGAGTGCAAAATCAATACAAATGCCTATGGTAAATTCTACTTGTTTAAGACATTATTGAGTAAATTCTTAGACTCAGAGCAGGCCTCGACACTAACTTTTTTTTCAACTAGCCCATTTGGGNATCGATCGGGTTTTTTATATCTGAAACTACATGCACGCTGTTATTCACATATATACAGTATTTGCCGTCTGCTTTATGGCAACTGTAGTATTTTAACTGCAGCCTTTGCCGCACAAGCAATTAATCATTCAACAATCTATTTTATATATGAAAATGTACGTTGAAAAGTTTAAAAGGATTTCTTTCGGACAAGTTTGTTTATAGTGACAGACGCACACACGTACAAACAAATTGACACAAAGAACAGACGTACATGGTGATCCCAAATACCATCTGCTTTGCAGTGCCGAGTATAAATATCCAGGTGCACACGTTCATATTATGAGTGTTAATATGAGCATCGCTCTGTGAAAAGGGGGTTTAATGCATGTGCGTAAAGTGTCGTCCCAGATTAGGGGACGACACTTTCCGCATTAACTGGATTTTTGCTAAGAAGAGACCTTTAAACAAAAACTATAATACAAGCGGAAAGTGCCGTCCCTGATAAGCTTGTGCGGATTGTACAGGCTAATCTGGGACGATACTTTACGCATATGCATTAACCATTGTCTTCACAGAGCGAGGCTCATATGTTTCTAAGGTTACACCGTAGCAATTAAACAATTCGGTCGATGTAACCGCGTTTAAGTATAAAAAGTCACTTTACCGAACAAATGCCTTTAACGTAATGTGCCTAAAATCATTTAATTAATATCGGGTACTCGAAATATCGCGCCTACGGAATATCGCGCCCATGAAATATCGGACCTTCGGAATTGCGGACCTTTGCTATGTTGAACATTCGTAATATCGGACTTTCGGATTATCGGGTCTTCGGAACATCGGGAGATCAACACTTTACGGACAGATTAGTTAGCATTCAAACTGGGTACTATTGTGAATTTTGCGCTACACTGGCAGAGTTATAGCCATCGTTTAAGTAACACCCAAAACATATATATAACATTCGAACACATTTAGATGCTTAATGCTCATATACTGTACATTTATTTTCATGCGTTTGCATGTTTTCTTATCTTTTTGTGTTAGATTTTTTTTTTAAATTTTGCACATAGGTTTATGAAGCTAATTTTTACTTACGCGTGTGCAAAATTCTAATCTCAGTCAAAGATTTAACAATTTGTTAATCTATCTATCAATACTGCCATATCTCGCCTTGCTACATCGTGGCTAGGACGCTGGTGTGCGCTATTTTTAATAGTTGTTCCCGATGGAGGAATATACAATTTTTACTTCCGTTTTGATACTTTAATTTGATTGACGCACATTCATAGAGCAGACGTGTACTGTTTATATGTTACAATGCTAGTATCTTTTTCTTCCGGTAAATCTTCAGGGTATGTCAACACCGCGAGGATTTAATTTTCATGACGAAACCATTTAGTGTCTTATAACCTTTTGCTGTTTTCACAACATAATCAATTATCGAACTATCAACAAGCGGACGAACGATACAGCGCGTTTATATAAGGTATGAAAAAAGTAATCTTAATGTGGTTTTTTACTGCAAAACGATATCATTACAGCCACAACAGTTGTCAAAGAATTGTCAAAGAAACAACCTTGCCTTTGGTGCTTCTCAAAGTCATCTGAAATCTCCTTTACTTTGAAGTTTCAAAAATTGTTCCATCTGCCAGATGATCTGGCTGAGAATAATCTTCGTGGTCATCACTTGAAACTAAGAGGCAAGAATTCCAAAAGCAATGTAAGACTCAACACCTTTAGTCAAAGAACAATTCATTATTGGAACAGTTTGGAAGAAGCAACAATAGCTGCCACAAGTGTTAATCAATTTAAATCGTAGCTAAATTCTGAGAAATGGAACATTAAGACGTTTAATCCGTCTGTAAATTAAGTTAAATTAACAATTAATATTTACTAAGCGCACTTCAGAGAAGTTTTAACAAAATAGTACAAATCAGAGAGAGATTCTAAAGTAGAGACCATTCATCAGAGGGGCCATTGCAGCATAGCTAATTTACGGCCCAACAGTCCAGGTATCCAGGTATATTCAGGGACCTGTCTCAGTGGTTTGCAATTTATATACATAATACAGTCAGTCAACCAGTTTAGAATCACCCGGCAAATAATGTTAATTCTTTTGACCACAATAATTTCTTTCAGGATTTAGTGTCAATGTGAGAAGATGTAAAATTTATTTTGTATGATAGCAGGTTAGGCCAGACGGCATATGCAGTTTTTTGTCAAAAATAGCCAATTAAAGTTCACCCTTCGGAAAATTATTAAAAATAATTCAACTTACAGAATTAGTATTTCAAAACATTGTCATGGCATTTGTTTTCAAACAGCAAAAAGTTTATTTGAAAATAATAAAGCCTTCTATATCCATTATGGACCATATGCAAATTTCAAAACATAACTCATTCAATCAGTTCCGATTTACTTTTTGCTGCATTTATCCCCCCTACAAGCATAATACAAAAGCTTTCTTGCTAAAACTTTGTTAATTTATTCCCTTACCTAATGTATACCTTAGACTCTTATCATTTTGTTTTTATTGAGGCATTATGGAAAATTAAATTCAAATTAACCGGAACTGGTTGACAAACTGTATAATTTTTAGCTCACCCAAAGACTAAGTACAGAACTTAAGGTAAGCTTTTGTGATTGCAGATTGTCCTTCACTGCAGTTTCATTCAGGCCCATGACAAAAATGAGCAAACTTTCAAAATGGATTGCCATTTTTTGCTCAGAATAAATTGAATAATTTGAAAATAGAAGTCGTGAGAACTGTGAAACTGGTGGAGCTGTGTGAATGTTTTTCTAAAGTAATTACCATTATTTTTCAATTTGGTTCTAATCTGGGAATTTTGCTGGCTACATTAAGTTGGAAATAGTGCTTGCCTTGTTTTGAGTTCATCTTGAATGCTTTGAGCTTTAATGAGTACATACTTACAGCTCAAAGTTCTTCCTGATAAAGGCAAAAACCATGTAAAAAAATTAGGTCTCAAGTATGTCTATAGAATCGAGTTCAATCAACCTAATACTGTACATCGTAACAAACTTCAATGGTGGTACTCGAAAAATCCACTACGTATAGACATCGACGTCGAGGGCAAGTGTATGTTCATAGGTGTAGGGCGAAGTGTTCTGACAAGCATTAAAATTATTTACATGTTATAAAAAATTGTTCCCTTCAATTTGCTGTTCACACCACTCTACACCGTTATGTGTTGATAAAATAGTCAGAAGACTAACTTGTTTTTCCTCTGTACGAAGATAATGTCCCTTTATATATATGATGGCACTACATGCACAAGCTGGATGGTGGATTTAAATGCATCCAGGCTTGAAGCAGAAACACGGGATTCTGGTAGCTTATGCCAGGTGATGTGGTTCTTGGGAAGAATGAATGTTTATATACATCGATCCGTGTTGGTATTTGGGTAAATTTCATGCTATGGCTCCTTCTGGTGGATCTTATTACTGCAGTGGGTGGAAGGTATGACACTGGTATAGCAATTAGGCAGTTTACGACTTTATACATGATGGTTACATCAGCTACTGCTCTCCGTTGTTGGAGGCTGGGCCATTTTAGATCACTTATCATTTCGCTCACACTTGATGGATTATGCGGGTTCAATGGTTTGTGTTTCACCCATCTCGCGGCATTTCTTTGAACTCTATTTAGCGGCTTCTTTTGTTTTGTGAAATTGTTCATTTAAGGAGAATGTTGTTCCAATAACATTAGTTATATTTTCACAAAGGCTGTACTGAAGTTCATAGGCACCGAGTCGCCTGCAATTGCTGGGGCTGCAACAGTGGCACTGGACACCTGCTTCAGTTTAGTGCAGTCGCTTTCAGCTGTGTATGACACTAATTTATCATCTTTCAAGTTAAATGCAGATAAACAGTATCCTATTGTTTTCATTCCGTCTGTCTGTCACAAAACTTTTCAAACCTTTATATCAGAAACTATATAAAATATCAAGATGAATTTTCATGGGTGTATACATGTAGATATCAATCAGGAAAAGTGCGATGCACAAGAACCATAACCATACACTTTCTTAAATTAGAGTTATTGCCCTTTGTTTGTATGATGCAACTTTTCATGGCTTTATCTCAGATACAATACAAGACTTCAACACGAAACTTTTTTCAGGGTTACATCTCAGATAAGATGAATCATTTCAACACGAAACTTCATTGGTGTGTATTAATCAATGGGAAGAAGTGCCATGCACAAGAACCATAAAGTTACAGAAGGCTATTTCTCAGAAAAGATTTCCACATGTAACATCAATAGATATCAATGAGGAGAATTGCAATGCATAAAAACAGTTACCCTACAGTTAATTAGGATAATACTGTTTATGGAGGAATTTGCCCCCATATATAAACAAAATTTATTTGGCAGGGATATCAATTTAAAGAATTTATTTGTGCATATCTTGTTTGGGCATTTTTAATAATCATACTTACATGTACTTGTAAATGTATCATTCAAGACAACTTGCAGAAAACACAAGCGCAATCATAAAACAAGTTCAGTTGCATTTATGAATTTGCTTGGACAAATCATGTGACAACAAATGAATTAAAAATATACAATGCTGCACAACTGAGAATCATCTAAAATGATTGATTGATTTGAAGAACGAATATGAACATATTTTCAGAGAAACATCTGCCAGTGCCCAATTCTTGAAAGTGCTTGATGCGCCAGATCAATTTTTTGATAATTATAACATGTATTTAATAAAAAGAAATTCATAAAAAAATACAACAAAAGCATTTCAAAACATAATATCATCACATATTCGGTGTTTATTAATTTTCATTAGCAATCAAGCAGTTCTTGATAATGCTTCTCAACATGTGAATTATGTTTATAATATTATAATTAACAACCATAATTTAAATTAAACAAACAAATAACACAATGCAATCTACTTTTTTATGTAAATGGGAACCAATATGGAACATTACGTGTTAAAATACTGTGCATTCAGTTTATATACAATTTATAAAATAGCAAACAATTTTTTAAACCAAACAAAAAATCAAATAGATTACCGGTAACCCGTTTTTATGACTTGACATGTAGATATGCAAACTGAAAAACCAGTACCATATATCAAAATATGTTTGTTTGAACTGCCTATGTTTTCATTTAGTCTATTTCGCTCAGTGTCTTTGATCAAAATAAGAGCATTATTAATATAAAATTATACAGTAACACAAATAATAATTTCCATATTTCTGCATGTTGATACTAACATTGACTGTAATAACTGAACATTTTTTATTGTTCAGTTGTGTACATATGTACAACTAAAAGTATGATGTATGAGCTCTCTTTGTCAGATACCACTGCAGCTGTCACAGCAATGCTGATCTCGAGGGATGGCTTACGAAGACCTGACGAAGATCGTTCTTGGAATTAAATTATTATATAAAAAGCTACAGTAACCATAAATATTAATTTAATCATGTTAAATGTTAGCTTTTATTTTGTTATTAAAAGCCTAAGTCCATAGAAAAAAAGTAATTAACTTTCTATAAAAGCATTTGTTTCAACAATAAATGTGTCCACACGACACGGATGCCCCCAACTGTAACTTTGTCACTACATAAAAACATAACTCTGTAAATGTTTTTGAGAAGTGCGAAAAATATATACGTCGGTAGAAAGGTCTTGTCCATTGGGGGGTTGTGTACAAATATGAAGTGAAACGGTTTACTAATAAGGATGTTATGGGCAATGTTAAAGTTTTCCCTTTTAAAAAGTATTACTTCCATTGTGAAAATGATCTTTACCTGCCAAATAATAAATATAAATTATCTCCTTTTAAAGCTTGTTACTTCCCTTGGATTTTTGTTGTTTGACCTTTGACCTTGAAAGATGACATTGACCTTGACCTTTCAGCACTCAAAATGTGCAGCTCCATGAGATATAGCAGTTGAACTGTCCGTCAGTCTGTCTGTCAGTCTGTGCGTCCGTCCGAAAACTTTAACATTGGCCATAACTTTTGCAATATTGATGATAGCAACTTAATATTTGGCATGCATGTGTATCTCATGGAGCTGCACATTTTGAGTGGTGAAAGATAAAGGTCAAGGTCATCCTTCAAAGTCAAAGGTCAAAAAATAAAATACAAGGGAAGTGACAAGCTTTAAAGGGAGAGAATTTCTATACCTGCCAAAAGATAAATAGAAATTTTATTTCAAAGCGGTGCATTAGGGGCATTGTGTTTCTGACAAACACATCTCTTGTTAGTACCTTAATTAAAATATGGCTGCAAAAACTCTGTATTGTTCACCGTACTGCTGATTTAAATGGTCGATCCCGTCCCTACCCAGATGGTATTGTCTAACAATCTCAATATTTTGAAAGATTTTCAAAAATCTCCAGCCTTTCATTCATACATACACGTCAATAAGTAAACAACGTTTATATCAATATTGTCTTCATTGTAAATGTAAGAAAACTACATAAATAATAATATAAGCAATCTTTAGAAATTATAAAAAATGCCTCTTTACATAAGCGTAAGCATTTTGGCAAAATAAATCATGAACACACAATAGTAATGCAGATGGCTGTGATGCAACGGGTAGCACATCGTTTCATGAGTTTGCAATTAGCTAAAGAAACTTCAGCGAACAGTGTATATAGTATTGACAGACCTGTACGCTGAAGCGAACCCCATATCGAAAGTCAACCAGATTCGTAACATATTTATGTCACCCTATAAATCAAAGACAGTTCATTTTCTTGGATACATTTCTACATATATCGGTGAATAAATATAAATTACTGCATCGGGGCATATTTTAAGGTTCAACTATTTCAAATGCATCTTACAATTTGAATAGATAAAAAAAAAACTCGCATCAGCCTGAAATTCACAATTTTTACGCCATTGTCGCTTTGTCACGTGACGAGTTTTCATTTGGATACTTACGGATCGACCTTGACATTTTTGCTGAAATTGTAAACATTACTTTCGATTTCTGAAATGTATTATTTGTGATTAACAACTTATGTCTGGTGGATTAAAAGACTGATTTCAAAGTGAATCAGGTAAGTTTAAATAAATTTTACTTTGAGTTTGTTTTTACACTAATTTGTTTACAAAACAAGCAAGAATAATTTAAAATACCGGAAAATGTCATTCTGAATTGAAAACACTTGAGCACATGTTATGTTACTTAAATAGAAATAACGTCATATGACCGTGAAATCTCGCCAGTCAAAAAAGATAAAAAGCGACATTTAAAGTTATGGTAGTCAGAACTAGTTTGCAAGTCTGATCTTCTGATCCCGATGCGACGTATCTACCTGGTAAGCCAAGAAGACCTATGCAAACATAACAAAGTTATCAAATCTGTATGGTAAATCGATAAATGTACGTACTTTGTTAGAACTTTAAATTCAAACCATCAAAAACGATATCAAACTCAATTTAATAATACTTTAAGACATAATATAACATTTAGTATTAAATTGGTAAAACGGCAATTGTTATTCTTCTCTTACAATACTTTTGAAATAACGTTGTGTAGTGCTGCAATCGGAATTGTCATTTTTGAATCAAATGTAGAAAAAACATTCTAAATATTATTATAAAAGCAGTTAAAAAAACCAATTTAAGAATTACCAACTATGATATTCAACTATTCCATCACTAATTTCGATTGGGAAAATGAACATGGGAAAGAAAACTTGAATCAAAACTTCGCTTCTGTTATCGTAAATTCACTGTCCTTTCGGTTTCCCTCTGTTCATGTAAGCAATTGTTTTGGTACCAACATTTATCCAATTAATATGGGAAATGTTATTCTCCTTACTTAAGTCTATATTGAACAAAATGATTCCTTACGTTATTAGCTTTACCCGTATTGGTATTTTAAAAATCAAAATGAACCTGTTTACATTTGATAACAAGATAAATAGAGAATATTAGGTTAGTGTATGTTTGTACTAGAATTAATCCAACGCGTTGAAGAAATGTTTACACGGCGAAGCATAACGAGTAACAACCATGACGAACAACCACCTTTACATATGATTCGAAGGTGGTCGTATGACTTAATCAATATTTCTAATTTAATCAAGTCATTTTGCAAATATAAAACTTTTTTTCGTATCTGTAGTAATATTGTAATATTCATTCAATGCAAACAGTCGCCCGCCAGAAATAAGTCGACGCCATTTTCAAGATCACATAATATGTTGAAAAAACGTTTCGTTGATGATTTTCGAGCTTTTGTTCAAATATGAGAAAATATGTGATGCTCACCGAGCATTCTGAATTTGATTTTGATTTATTCAAGAAATATCTGTTCATCTTATGTATAACTAAAAGTCATTCATATCTACACCAAAACAACAATAACACAACAATGTAAAATATATAAGTTTCAGTTTATTGGCCGACAAAACAATGCAAAATCTATACGTTTCAGTTTATTGGCCGACACAATAATGCAAAATCTATACGTTTCAGTTTATTGGCCGATAAAACAATGCAAAATCTATACGTTTCAGTTTATTGACCGATAAAACAATGCAAAATCTACACGTTTCAGTTAATTGGCCGACAAAACAATACAAAATCTATACTTTTAGATTATTGGCTGAAAAACAATGCAAAATCTATACGTTTCAGTTTATTGGAAGACAAAACAATGCAAACTCTATACGTTTTGGTTTATTGGCCGAATCGGCTAATATATGCCTATGGTAAAATATTAATGAAATATACATGAAGATAAATATACCAATTAAATACTAAACCAAAAGCTGTTCACATAAATAAATAATTATGTGAAAAAGTAAACCAGTAATTGATTAACATCGATAATGTTATCAAGAAGCAACAAGGTAATTAACTTAAGCAAGGCAATAATTTCTTTTAAACATAGCACTGTAAATAAATTTCGAAATATTTCTTAATTGTATAGTGTTAGTAATGGACATCATAGATATGAATTTGTTGACAGTGTAAAAAGATTGGTTAATTTTTTCAATCTCGATATCGCTGACAAATGCATAAACAAGTGATGTTCTGGTTCAACCATGTTAGTGCTACACAGTTAACATTTCCTGTTTTCTCTGGCAATGTGTATCTGTCGGTTTCTATTACGAATGAGTAAGCACTTTGTCTTTATCGTTTCAGAGCTAATATATATATATATATATATATATATATATATATATATATATATATATATATATATATATATATATATATATATATATATATATATATATATATATATATAT
>VMBQ01006324.1:18085-34471 GCA_007657795.1 Dreissena rostriformis | reverse complement strand
TATATATACACACACATTGAAAAAATCATACCACAATAATTCAAAGCATTATAATAAAAGAAAATGCATAAATAACATATATCATTTATTGAACTAGCTTGCAGGTTAATAAAGAATAACATTGCTATTGCTTTGCATAATAATTTATAAAGATGTTACTAAGATGTTAAAAGACCCGGGCATGTCAATAAGATTCGTAAATAATCACGTGCGCAAAAAGGTTCCGGAAAAGCCGGTTCAGAAAATACAACATAAATACAAATGAATGTGACTACATAATAACAATGTTTCAAGCTGAAAACATTACACAATTGGGCTCCGTTAATTTCTTAAATTATCACTTGCGCGCCAGAGGTTCCGAAAGGGCGGATGCACTCCGGGGACGCAGATGGACGAGCCGTTCACCAGCTTCGAACGCCACTCGCCGTCAACGCACGTGGCGCCGGAGTGCCCAGCCAGCCGGAAACCAGCGTCGCACTGGAACTCTATCCGGTCACCGTGGCGGAGGGAGTAGATGTACTTCTGGAACTGGAGGCGGCCCTTATGTACCTTGGAAGAGTTGAACGTGAGCGCTATTTTTATAGAATGAAACATGTTGTATCCATTCTAGATTATGTGAAAGGTAAGTTTAAATATAATATTTTCATGTATCAACTTCAAAAGAATGTGATTGCATATATTAAGTGAATTTTGTGAAAGTAGAAGTGAATGTGATAGGTCTATAGGAAGCTGGATAGTCTCTAGGTTTATAAGCTTTTATAATTGGAATGATTCTGGCCTTGGTAATCTTCACCAAATACGAGGGTAATTCGGCAACGTCGATATGTTCCGAATCGTGGTTTTCTGTTTCATTGGCTAGGTGGCGTTCAGTTCGACAGTATAAAAAGGCTTGCAAATTGACAAGTTGGCAGTGTAGCGGATCCGTGGTCTAGTGGTAACACACTGGCTTCACAATCCAGAGATCGCTGGTTCGATCCCCCGCTGCACCTAACCTACTAACTCGTCTTTCGCATGAGACGTTAAACCGAGGTGCAGTGTACTAGGTGCTATACACCGGGCACTAAAAGACCCAGGGTCACCTCTGGAACGGGGTGTCTCCTGTATCTTGCACTATCCCCCGTAACCAACTCACACGTCTTCTGGGGGCGATGGCCATATGGGAGACAATCCCGGTGCACTCGATAAAAAATGAAGACACACACACAAGTTGGCAGTTCTCCTGTGGATGGGATCGGGAAAACATGTGAGGAAAAGGTGCGGTACTCTTAATTATGAGAACAGTACTCTGGAGCATTTGGGTTCTACGTTGCCTACAAGGTTCGAACGGTGTTCCCGGGCTGCACAGTTCCTGTTGCAAGTGTTGAGCTCCTTCAAAACGTACGAAAGAGTGGCGGAACCTTCACCGAGGCAAATCTAAATTGCTGGAAGTTGTTGAAGGCAGAAGCTTCGTGGAAGCATAGGTCCCATGTTAGTCGCATTTGTATATATTTGAGGCAACTCCGTACTCGTTAAGTTTCTAATCATAAAGCAGGCAGCCTGAGGAAAATTATATATTGTATTGTGTTTATTTTGTCATTGGCCTTCCGAGGGCTTCGGAAGACACATCGTTATTGTAAGGCCGCGAAAATAGTTTTCATAAAAGACCACCCAATGCACAGCAGTCAGGAGAAGATGTCGTTTGAGGAAAAAACAGAGTGACGCAGACGACGAATATCACGGTATTCCAATAGCTGACCATAAGCTGGGCTCAAGTGAGCAAACTCGATGAATGTGGTAACAATGTACGAAATCTAATACACAACTCTCAGGGCCCGTATTCACCAACCCATTCTTTGACTTAAGAATAAAGAATGGACTAAGAACCAAGAAAATACGTGCGCATTTGAACATATACAGGCCATCACAGGTAATTATGTCATTTGAAAAATGTTTTACACGAAGAATGATGTAGATAGAGGTGGTTGATGCAAAGTTTGACTCAACATTTGAGTTATTCTTGAATATTCCAATTTTAAAAATATTCTTTATTCTTAGACTTAAGTCTAAAGATGGATTGGTGAATACGGGTCCTGTTCTTTACCTTTTTGTTGATCGTGCCATGCGCGATGTCGCCCGTCACGTTGAAAGGATTGATGCAGAAAACTGTAAAGTACAAAACACCAAAATAACAGGAACACATGTCAGAACAATCGTGATACATCCGCTATCTCCGGAAACCTCCGTAAGCAATAAATCGTCTGCTGATCCAGAGTGATATCAGAATATGCTAACGTTTAAATAACCTGAATCGTGACCTTGACCTTTTACAGAGAAGTATAAGAGTTGAACGTGACTCATCGTCTTGTCATAGGAAAAACATAATTCGAAGTTTAAAATCATCTTAGTCGAAAAACCGTTACAAAGCAGAAACTAACAGTCGTGTTTTTTTTTACCTGAAATGTGACCTTGACCTTTTGCATGGGACACATCGTTTGGTCATTAGGAAAACTAATTTTCAGTTTATTAAATTCCACCCAGACATTCAAAAGTAACAGAGCTTAAACGACCAGTCATGATCTTCGACCTGAATTGTGACCTTGACCTTTCAACGAGGAGCATGGGATTAAAACGCCACACATCGCCCGGTTTTTGAAATAATTCGAGCTTATGTTAAAATCCTTACAGGCATGTTAACAGTTCCGGATTAGCACCGGGGAAGCCCATAGGCAGTGAAACTGCGGGGCCCACGCCCCAGGCCCCTTGTCGGCCAAGTGCCTACTAGAACGCCTGTGCCTAGTCGATTTCACTCTTTTAAATATGCCTACCAGTGCCAAGGCTGGCAAGACATAAACTGTGACAATGTCTTTTTATAATTATAAAATGTCATTATAATACCGCAATGCCAATAGAAGATTATAATAATTATATTAAGAACTAAAAAACAAACTGTATATTTACGTATTTAACAAAACAAATCGTCATGGTCTCATGGGGCCCCTAAAAGTCGATGGTCCCATAGGCACTTGCCTACTCTGCCTAATGGGTAATCCGGAACTGCATGCTAAACAACTACATAGCGGTAACGAAAAACGAAGAACCCAACCTACCATTCACCGAACCTCCCACGGACGGAAGGTATGACTCGTATATGCCATCCTTCGGGCAATACAAATATATGAGCCTCACTCTGTGAAATGGGGGTTTAATGCATGTGCGTAAAGTGTCGTCCCTGATAAGCCTGTGTAGACCTCAAAGGCTAATCAGGGACGACAGTTTCCGCTTTTATGATATTTTAATGAAAGTCTCTTCTTGACTAAAATCCAGTTTAGGCGGAAAGTGTCGTCCCTGATAAGCATGTGCGGACTGCACAGGCTAATCTGGGACGACACTTTACGCGCATGCATTACGTCCCCTTTTTCACATATTATATCCTCTGTTTATCATTCTATATTCACAGATGTCTTACATTCTTCGCAATGCGGCCTGCCACCCTCCCACTCCCCGAAGTTGCAAGTGAGGTAACTGCCATTAATTCCTGTAAGTTTGTAACCCGCGAAGCACATGTAGCGCGCCCTCAGCCCGTGCTCCTGGCCCATGAACACGCGCATACTGTTGTGCACGTGCGGAGGTTGGCTCTCGCATGGGGCTGAAAAGACAGGCGTGAAAGATGAAGGTTGATTTATGAAAATGATAAACACTCATCATAAAACGCAAGAATATCACCCGGACATATAATCTATGTGAGTATTCTTTATTCAAATATTTCGACGGTCTTTGTTCTCCTTCCTCTGATTCAAGTATGGTTACTGCCATACGTATGTGGACGTAGTAGTGGTAAAACAGCTTACCCATAAAAACTGCCAGTAGGTTAAGAACTGCCGCTTAGCTAGATATAATTGAAATATTGATTTAAACGGCGAAAAATCCAAATAAACAAACACAACAAAAAATAATATAAACAAGAAACCGTCGGAGACGGGTGATGCTCCCCAAAGTTGTTTTTTGTCACAATATTGCACTATATATTCAGATAAAAGAAAACGTCTTGAGGGGCATAACTTTGGACAAAATAATACGATGGATGGTTTAGCAACTTAAAGATTTCAAAGGGCCATAACTCTCTAAATAAATCATCTAACAAGAACCCACTTATAACATGCGCATCCCGTTAAAGTAGTTAAGCTTCCCATAAAGCCTCATTGAAAACCAGTCAGTAGTTGGGGAGAAATAGCCCGGACAAGAATTGCACTATATGTACAGTTTATAGAAAATTTCAAAGGGCCATAACTCTGTGAAAAATCATCCGACCATAACCGGCTGATAGTATGCACATTTCCTGTTGGTAATGAAGCGTCCCATAAAGTTTCATTGAATTCCCGTCATAAGTTGCTCAGAAATAGCTCGGACAAGAATTGCACTATATGTACAATGGAAAATTTCAAAGGGCCGTAACTCTGTGAAAAATCATCCGACCATAACCGGCTGATAATATGCACATCTCCTGTTGGTAGTGAAGCTTCCCATAAAGTTTCATTGAATTCCCGTAATAAGTTGCTGAGAAATAGCTCGGACAAGAATTGCACTATATGTACAATGGAAAATTTCAAAGGGCCATAACTCTGTGAAAAATCATCCGACCAGAACCGGCTGATAATATGCACATCTCCTCTTGGTAGTGAAGCTTCCCATAAAGTTTCATTGAATTCCGGTCATTAGTTGCTGAGAAATAGCCCGGACAAGAATTGCACTATATGAACAGTTAATGGAAAATTTCAAAGGGCCATAACTCTGTAAAAAATCATTAGACCATAACCAGCTGATAATATGCACATCTCCTGTTGGTAGTGAAGCTTCCCATAAAGTTTCATTGAATTCCGGCCATTAGTTGCTGAGAAATAGCCCGGACAAAAATCCGGACGCACGCACGCACACACGCACGCACGCACACACACACGCACGGACAGACGAAGCGGCGACTATATGCTCCCCCCAAAAAATTTGGGGGAGCATAAAAATAGCGAGAACTTGATAAAAGAAAACGTAACAATAGGAGTAAAAAGAAGGACGCGATTCACGACAGCACAAATAAGAAATTAACAAGCGCATGTTGAAAAAAAAATGACGATTAAAAAAAAATAAAAAAAAATGAAGAAGATGAACAAAAACAAGGTGAACCATCAAAAAGTTTAATAGAACAAGAAGAACTAGACCAAGAAAAAAAAAAGAAAAAGAACACTATGAAATTGGGAAATTAATATGATCAATTGGAAGTAATGACTATAAGAACTAGAACAGGGCGAATAAAACACAACGGTAAACTTACAAACACAGCGAACTAGACCACAAAGAAGAAGATATACAAAACAAAGAGAAGTGCCAAAAAAATCGGTAAAAGAAGAAAAGAAAAAGAAGACGCATAAGACATCCAACAAGTACAATGAGAACAAGATTGACTAATTAGAAAACGATTATAAAGAACATGAAGATGGAAAATTAGACTCAGAATAAAAATAAGAAAATTAAAGAAGGTGATGAGAAGGACAATGGCAGACTTCATATTATTGATCATAAGTAAACCAAACTAAATGAGTAATGCATTTTATAAACTTTCAAATCATTATACATTCCAACCCCAAAGGCTAAAAAATAACTTAATTTATCATAGAATAGAATATCATAGTGCAGATACCATAGCATAGCGTTTAACACAAAACATGTCTACATTCGCAAAGCATAGATACCATAGCATAGCATAGTTTACAATCGTTTAGATAACACAACATAGAACAACAAACAATAACATATCTGACATAGCGTATCAAAAGCATAGAAGGCATAACATACAACAGCATACCGTAGCAGAACATAACAGACGATAGCATAGATAACATAACACAGCAGAGCAGGGTGCAGGATCAACGTGGTTCACATGGAGTTTACACACGGGCTGGACAGAAGGTTAACACTTTATTTTTGCAAAAATCTCAAGTTATTGAAATACATCGCAAAAAATTTTAGTGAACAAAAGACAGTTTTTCTTGCAGTTTGTGCCGATATCTTAAGATTTCAGAATAAATTTTTAAATACATCTGCAATCGGTGACAAACTTTCACGTTAAAAGTGTACACGAATGCTGTTGACATCGAATTTTTGTCAACGAACACAGGCTTATTAAATAAAGTTATTCTGGCGAAGTTCACATTGCAATAAGCAGCATAAACAAACTGTCTTGTATGCACTCGTTAAAATTCATAAAAAAAAATGTTTTAAAAAGTTATTTGAAACAAAAGCACCACTTACCGGTGTGTTAACATCCCTTAACGTTTAAGTGTGAACCCTACAAAGTCACGTGCTCCTGCACCCTGATAAAATAACACAACATAAACGCAACCGAATCTGTATTTGACATGAAAGAGCATTATAATCACTTCTACCTGGGATGCACTCAGGCGTCTCTGACCAAGTACCGTGTCGCAGCGCATTGTTCCGCCTCCTCTTCCCACCAGGCCTCCGCGACACCGGAACTGGATGGTCGTGTTGTGGTTCACCCACGTGTCCACGCGCCCGCCTTCGAGCGTCGCGTTAGGAATGCTGGGTATTTGACATTGGCCTGTGAAAAATATATATGTCGTAATTTTCGCATTTTTCAATTTTGTTCATTTGCCGCCAATATTTGTAACATGTACTCTTTCCTTTTGTTGAGCAAGTAAACAGCGATTTGGATAATGCTTGGATGTGTTTGGTGATCGGTAGTGTTTAGTAGCTATGTTCATACTTTGAATGCGAGTATATTCTTCAAAGGTGTGTGGAAATACATCCGGTAAAAAGAATCGCATTTTCATTTTTCAGGGTGCAGGATCACGTGACTTTGTGGGGTTCACATTTAAACGTTAAGGGATGTTAACACATCGGTAATTTTTTTTTTTTTCAAAAAACTTAAAAAAAATAATCTAAAGAAGTTCAACTAGTGCATAAAAGACAGTTTTTTATGCTGCTTATGACATGGTGAAATACATCAGAATTACTTTATTTAATAAGACTATGTTCTTGAACGAAAATTCGATGTGTACAGCATTCATGTACACTTTAATGCTGCACGCAACGTGAAATTTTGTCACCAATTTCAGACGTATTCAAGGATTTAGTTTTTAAATCTTAAGATATCGGCACAAACTGCAAGAAAAACTGTCGTTTATGCACTTAAGATTTGTGTAAATGTATTTCAATATCTTGAGATATTTGCAAATATAAAGTGTTAACATTCTGTCCAGCCCGTGTGTAAACCCCATGTGAACCCCGTTGATCCTGTACCCTGATTTTGCTTACCCCAGCAAATAGGTGGTGGAGTGGACCAGACGCCCGTCTCGAGGCAAACCGTCTGAAAGGCGGATCCTTGGAACGTGGCGTGGATTTGACAGCTGGAAATGAAATAAAACGATACCTTTACTGCTTTGACAGTATTGCAAGCAATACATGGGCGGTGAAATCCCGTGAACCATGACCTCTATCATTACATGTGTAACGTTTCATTACCAAAGACCATGTTCATTTGTCACAGCAGAATTATAGTTTAGTTGATTACAAATGTTTTAAGATTAAACCAACTTTTGACCTCGGTTGAAAAAAAAAATCGCGTAAACATCCAATTTCTCTTCATTTGTATGCAATTGTGTCATAAACAAATCATATGTGGCGTGTTCTGAGAAAACTGGGCAAAATGCTTGTGCGTAAAGTGTCATCCCAGATTAGCCTGTGCAGTCCGCACAGGCTAATCCGGGACGACACTTTCCGCCTAAACTGGATTTTCGCTAAGAAGAGACATCATTTAAACGAAAAATTCCATAAAAGCGGAAATTGTCGTCCCTGATTAGCCTGTGCGGACTGCACCGGCTAATCTGGGATGACAATTTACGCACAAGCATTTTGCCCAGTTTTCTCAGAACAATAAATCTTGTCATCACTGTTAAATGTATTAACCGATATTTATGTATTTTAAAGGTAGATTTCAGTTATTGTGGACGCAAGCGCGGACAATGTACGGACGAAAGAGAGATAAACGCTCCGAGTAGTGTTTCTGCGCAATGGAGCAGGGGAGACCACTGTCAGCTCTTGATAGACCACACATTCGTTACAGTGATGTCCCGTCATGCACATTTATTCAGCGTGTCAAGTATTCCTGTGGATCTATGTCAAGAAATATGAAAATCTAATAAAATAATAATATATTTGGTACGAATAAAAAATGACTTTACCTAAAGAACAAGTTCCCGCCAACCTTCGTGTCGTGGCCAATCAGATACCCGTTGTAGAAAGGACTTGGCGTTCCGCAGTCAATTTCTGAAGGAAAACGCGTTCCATAAAACTCTTTGTGATGAGTAATAATTATTAATTTTTGCGATAAATTATCGCCTCAGTCTATACGGTTATTCTTTTTAGGTATAACAATCATTTTCATTTGCATTTTAGTATATTAGTCACATAAACAATCAAGAATGTAATTTGGATCTTTTACACCCAATATTGCTTCCTGTAGGTGCGCGATGATGATCTCAAATATTAACTATATGATGCTATATTCTTAAATCTNGACAAAATGCATGTGCGTAAAGTGTCATCCCAGATTAGCCTGTGCAGTCCGCACAGGCTAATCCGGGACGACACTTTCCGCCTAAACTGGATTTTCGCTAAGAAGAGACATCATTTAAACGAAAAATTCCATAAAAGCGGAAATTGTCGTCCCTGATTAGCCTGTGCGGACTGCACCGGCTAATCTGGGATGACAATTTACGCACAAGCATTTTGCCCAGTTTTCTCAGAACAATAAATCTTGTCATCACTGTTAAATGTATTAACCGATATTTATGTATTTTAAAGGTAGATTTCAGTTATTGTGGACGCAAGCGCGGACAATGTACGGACGAAAGAGAGATAAACGCTCCGAGTAGTGTTTCTGCGCAATGGAGCAGGGGAGACCACTGTCAGCTCTTGATAGACCACACATTCGTTACAGTGATGTCCCGTCATGCACATTTATTCAGCGTGTCAAGTATTCCTGTGGATCTATGTCAAGAAATATGAAAATCTAATAAAATAATAATATATTTGGTACGAATAAAAAATGACTTTACCTAAAGAACAAGTTCCCGCCAACCTTCGTGTCGTGGCCAATCAGATACCCGTTGTAGAAAGGACTTGGCGTTCCGCAGTCAATTTCTGAAGGAAAACGCGTTCCATAAAACTCTTTGTGATGAGTAATAATTATTAATTTTTGCGATAAATTATCGCCTCAGTCTATACGGTTATTCTTTTTAGGTATAACAATCATTTTCATTTGCATTTTAGTATATTAGTCACATAAACAATCAAGAATGTAATTTGGATCTTTTACACCCAATATTGCTTCCTGTAGGTGCGCGATGATGATCTCAAATATTAACTATATGATGCTATATTCTTAAATCTTTTTTGTAAAAAGAATGGATGTAGTTGATGCGTGTTAGTAATTTCATTTCATCGTACCTAAAAAAGTTGTAACTCTGTTGCTCTGGTCTCATTCATACCATTGAGTAATTAAATACATGTAGTAATTAAATTGAATGCGTTTTAATTCCCTTTTATTACTGTTTAATTTGAGTTGCAATGCTATGAGGTTAAATTTTATTTACACTTAAATGTATCATGAATATTGCTGGGCCAAGTGTGAGGTTGAGCGCTCTATAACCGGTTTAAACCCCCGATGCTTAGCATTGACCGTTCCAAGGCTTTATTCTACTATGTGTATATGTTGTTTCGTTTTGTGCCGTACTGTACCATTTTGGCAATTGGTTCCTTGCCATAAATAAAGGGCCGCATAGGTGTGTATGATAGAATTGCAATACTGCTGCAGCTTCTGGAGTTTCACTTCTTTATAATGCAACAAATCCTGCAACACTTATGAACTTAGTAACCCTTACAAATAAAAAGCGTATACCGTATCATCTTGTTCTACCTGATTAAAATCATGTTCTAAAATAGGCTATGAATTCGGACGTCACATTCGGATGACCACTCGGAGCCTTGATTTCATTATTTTGAAGGTGATAGTAAAATTAAAAAGAGAACATTTTTGCTCCTTTTTTCCAAATATTTTCCTAAACGTATTGTAAATACAGATAACTCAAGTTTTATCAGAAAAATGTCATTAAATCCAAAATATGGAGATGGCTGAATGTAAAGTAATGGATGAGACTATCCCCACTCTGGCAGCGTTCTCAAGATCTCCTAAGACACCTAAATATTAGTTCTCCCCAGGAAACAGACTCAAGAACGTTTAGACTAAAGGTCTAGTCAAATCATTTTCTGTATATGACCCCCTCGCTCTGAGAAAATGGCTTAATTCATGTATGTAAAGTGTTATCCCAGATTAGCCTGTGCAGTCCGCACAGGCTTATGAGGGACAACACTTTCATCCAAAACTGGATTTTTGCTAAGAAAATATTTCCTTTTAACAAAAAAAATACCATAACATTGGAAAATGTTGTCAATGATTAGCATGTGTGGACTGCACAGGCTAATCATGGACGATACTTTATGCACATGCATTTGCCCCGTTTTCCCAAAGCGAGGCTTAAATGTTTAAAAAAAAATCAGATAAACAAACAAAAACAAAATGCACTTCAGGGATGCCTGCGATAAGGTCAGAGGTGGTGGCGGTTGCTATGAGACTGGTGGCCACGTCGGGGGCCTCCCTTCAGTGGTGCCGCACCAAGACCCACCAGTACCTGGGCAGCATGGCCGTCGGCAACTTCCTGCTCATCTCACAGACCGACCTCAAGGTAGGATGGTGTGATTCTTCAGCATGGATATGTGGATATCTATGCATTATCCTGACAATGTTCGTTTCGCTGCGGATGCTTTTCTTGATCCTTCTTTTGTGTTTTCTTAGTTTTCATGTAAGGAAATATCCTGTTTTATCAAAATGCATGAAAATGTGTGTTGGTTGTTGTTCTGGGTTTTGTTTGATTATCACCAAAATCTGAATAGTTGACTTATGGCCCTAATTATCTAAAATGTGCAGTTTCCCTTTTGAAAGCCCAACAGTGTTAATACTATCTCCACCAATTAATTTATGTATAAACTTTTGCTATATCAGCTACTAGTGGACGAGACCAGGACATCACTGTACCAGCTACAGATGGTTACCAAGGCGATGGGTCACAAGGAGGCTGGGGAAAGTCTGTCTCCTATGGCAACCAAGCTGGGACATCTCATGGACAGCTTGCAGGTAAGTCAGCAATCTTAAGCACACTGGGTGAATTCCTGGAGTCGACTTAGAAAGTAGTCCCATCTCTCGGTTGGATTACACTAATTCCAATTCCCATAGGGTTCCATTATAAACCTGCTAACTTTTAAAGCATTTTTCTTGCCTTTCCTTTGTATCAAATTTTGCAAGACCGGTTCAATTGTATAAATAGATCTGTCCTCGTCCAATAATTGCAATCAAAAAGGTACCATCTTGCAACTTCTAAGAAAGTATAATTCGCAAGATTTTGACAAAAGCACAGTAAAAATCCCACTTTTTTCTTTAAAGGCTTATCCAAAACGACGTATAAAGAAAAAAAGGTTATATTTACCAACAGCACTATCAAATGCTTACAATCTAGTAAAAGAAGATGGTGTTTCTGTCAGAAAAGCGGCTGTCATATTCAATGTGCCACAAACAACTCTAAGAGATAGAACTGCAGGCCGGGTCAATGTAAACATTAAATCTGCAGGAGNTCGCCCTTATTCCCATTCGCCCTAAATCCTGTTCGCCCTGGGTCCGTTCGCCCTAAATTTTATTATCAAAGCAGGGAAGCAATAAAAAGAACGAAATTTGTTATCTTTTTAACATTTTATTATATTAATTAATGACAACTTAGGGTACAAACTTGCCTACATGTGTGAAAAATCAAGACGGCGCTCTTTAACTTGTAAGCATGTTTGTAACAAAGCCGTCAAAGGTCAGTAATTTTCACTAATTGCTTATTATATTAATTCATGAAAACTTTATGTAACATCTTTACATTAATCAATACATATGTACATGAAACAAATACCGTGTACAGAACAACAATACAGAATAAAGTATAATACAATGAGCACATTATGTAACACCTTTACATTAATCAAACCATGCATATAAATCATACAAATATGTACATGAAACAAATACAGTGTACAGTACAACATTACATAATGAAATATAATACAATGAACACACTATGTTACAGCTTTACACATGTCTTATCTTTTCATTCACTCAGAGGGTCCATACAGTGACACAGCCTTCAAAAAGGTGGAAGTTGACACTTCACCATTCGAATACTTTGTCCAGTATTATTCAAGGCGTGCGTTGACGGTGGATGAACGCTGTTCACGCTCCAGGTCGGAAGACTGCACGCTGATGTCCACCATCTCGGCTTCCTTGCGCAGGGCTGGTACCAGCACGTAGAAGGGCACTGCGCCATGATGTGCCTGGCTGGTGAGTCGATGATGCCAGCCTGAAATCAATGCAAGAAGACGCTCCAATCTTCCACCCGAAAGATGACATTGTTTATCCATTGGCGATTGACGTAGTCCACGAGCTGGGTCAGTTGGACGGAGTTTGCACGGGCCTGAAGCTGGTGGAACGTTTCGGTAATGTGTCCGGCTGGCAGGAGCGGCAACGCCATCAACTGCCGAACGTTCTGGTGGATGGCATTAAATGTATTTAAATATTAAATTATCAATGATTTGTTTGTTTTAAGTTTATATGTTACTTAATACAAAAATACATTTGTTTTGTTTTGTTTTTTCTTTGCTCTCACCTTTCTCAAAGTCCAGGACGAAGTTTTCAACTGACAAGTTTGGAACCCTGTCACGGATGGCGCGCAGAACAGCGACATTATCGGCCTCCGTTTTCCGCGACATCAGTGCAAACACAAGTTGCAACTGCTTCCGCTTCCTGTCCTTGTGGATGAATGCATGAATGCTTAACAACTGGCCCCTGCTCTTGAACGGGTCTTTCACTACCTGTAGCAAAACAAAACACACAAAAACATTTACTTCTTATGTTTTCTAATGCATTGACCGATTTTAATACTTAAAAAAACATTTATTAAGAAGTTAATATAATTATGTACCTTTGTTTTGAACCTTGAACGTTCCGTCCATGAACCATCGTGTCGCGTTATGTAGCAGATTCAATTGGAATTGCGTAGCGAACACGAGATGTCGTTGCTCGTCAACGCGGAGATCAGCAATCAAGAAGTCATGACACTTCAGGTGGTCCATATCGCCCTGAAACAAAAACATGTAAACCTAGACCTTTGTCATAAAACGTGNCCATGAGATACACATGCATGCCAAAATCAAGTTGCTATCTTCAATATTGCAAAAGTTATGACCAAGTTTAAAGACAGGCCAAAAACAATATACCCCCTCTTCTTCGAAGAAGGGGGCATAAAAAATGTACTTGATTCAAGTTGATTGACCACACATTTTAATTGGAATTAGATGAATTTTCTAAGTAAATTTTGGAAAATGTAAGGCACTCAAGTCTATTGGTTTTGTTAAAATTAAATATGTTGTATGTAATGTTGCTATCGAAAACAATGAAAGTTTACACAAATAAGCTTTCTGGTTTGCGCCACAAAAATGATCCTCGGCTAATGAGACGTTCCGCGAATATGTCTGACTCTCACTAAAATTATAATTGAGTAGACTACATGAAAAGGAATCCGGGTCCGTTCGCCCTAAATTCAGTTCGCCCTTATTCCCACTCGCCCTAAATCCTGTTCGCCCTGGGTCCGTTCGCCCTCAATTTTATAATCAAAGCAGGGAAGCAATAAATATAACGAAATTTGTTATCTATTTAACCTTTTATTATATTAATTAACTTAAGGTACAAACTTGCTTAAATGTGTGAAAAATCAAGAAGACGCTTTTTAACTTGTAAGCGTGTTTGTAACAAAGCCGTCAAATGCCAGTAATTTTCACTAATTGCTTATTATATTAATTAATAAAAACTTAAGGTAAAAACGTGCTTACATGTGTGAAAAATTGACTGTTTATACCCCAATATGCAAATGATAATATAGAACGAAATATAACGAAATTTGTTATCTGTTTAACATTTTATTGTTACCTTCACCATTTATTGAGTATATATTTATGAACGGGTCTTTCACTACCTGTAGCAAAACAAAACACACAAAAACATTTACTACTTATGTTTTCTAATGCATTAACCGATTAAAAAANATTAAATTATGTTCCTTTGTTTTGTATCTTTCACTACCGTAAAAAAAACACACAAATACATTTACTACTTATGTTTTCTAATGCATTAACCGATTAAAATACTTGAAAAAATACATTTATTAAGAAGTTAATATAATTATGTTCCTTTGTTTTGTACCTTGAACGTTCCGTCCATGTACCATCGTGTCGCGTTCTGTAGCAGATTCAACTGGAATTGCGTAGAGAGCACTGTATCAAATTGCATGAACTGACAATGACATTGACAAATTTCGCTGACACCACGGCTGGAATTGCTTAAAATATAGTCCGTAATACAATCAATCAATTATCACAGACCGTTATCTCAATCTCTTAATAATCGACAACGATCAATTCAGGCCAGTCAATTGCTACTTCACACAGCGCAATACACGCGGGAATTATTGAAAGTTGATCAGTTATATTAAATGAATATCGATGATGTTTGTATTGAGATTTAATGATGATTATATTAATTTTTAATTCATTTGCTTATGAAGGGATCGAGAAGATAACAAGAAATTAGATATCCGACAGACGGTGCCTATATATTGCTGAATGAAAGAACCATAAACAACGCAAGAAGTTACAATCAAAATCTCATAATCTTAATGATTATTATAATTTAATATATAAAGCTTTTATATCAAATAATAAATGATGCTCTTTATATTGTGTACATTATAATTTAGTATTACATACTCACCAGTTCCAAACAGTTTATAATAAATGCTAATAGCTAGTAATAATGATAAAATAATAATAACTGAATAGTTATATTTTACTGTAGATGTATGAATTATATACAATTGACAAATTAATCTTGTAAGCGTGATTATAACAAAGGCCAGTAATTTTCACATAATGCTTCTTATATTAATTAATGATAAAATCTAAGGACAAACTTGCTTACATGTGTGAAAAATCAAGACGGCGCTCTTTAACTCGAAAGCGTGTTTGTAACAAAGGCCAGTAATTTTCACTTATTGCTTACTATATTAATTAATGAAAACTTAAGGTACAAACTTGCTTACATGTGTGAACAATCAACTGTTCATACCCCGATATGCAAATGATAATATAGGGCGAACGAACCCAGGGCTAACGGACCCAGGGCGAATGTGTAACTAGGGCGAACGGACCTGATACCATAAGTCTTAATATGTGTATTTGTATATTTTACAGATTGGAGCCGAAATAACCACAAAGTTATACTATGAACAACTGACACATTCTTGATTTGTTTTCAGAATGGCGTCTGTTGCCGAGAAACAAAACGAGGCCTATTACTTACGTCTCCATTTGCTTATTATGGAAGCACTAAAGGTTCTGCGAGCCAAGTTTGACACCATTATTAAACCTTCTGATTTACCAAACACACTTATTAGGGCAATGGGAACACTAGATAAGCTGAAAAAAGACGGATTTATATCCAGTGATCACTACAAATTGCTTAACCCAAATCCAGATTCTAGCAAATTTGATACGACGCTGTTAACGTGTCTACTTCAAAACATCTGTAATTTAAACCCCAAAGACAAGGTTTGGGGCGAGAAAGATAACGCTCAAATTAAAGGTAAAACAGACCAGGAAAATATTCAGCGTATTAGGAACTTGAGAAACCAAGTAAGTACGTGTAGACTTATTTAAAGAACAGTTTTAAAAGTTGCATTTTTAGCCCACCTGTCACGAAGTGACATGGTGAGCTTATGTGATCGAGTGATGTCCGGCGTCCGTCGTGTGTGCGTGCGTGCGTCAACAATTTGTTTGTGTAGACATTAGAGGTCACAGTTTTCATCCAATCTTTATGAAATTTGGCCAGAATGTTTATCTTGATGAATTCTGGGTTGGGATTGTATTTGGGTCATCTGGGGTCAAAAACTAGGTCACTAGGTCAAATAATAGAAAAACCTTGTGTAGACAATAGAGGTCACAGTTTTCATCAAATCTTTATGAAATTTGGTCAGAATGTTTATCTTGATGAAATCTGGATTGGGATTGTATTTGGGTCATCTGGGGTCAGAAACTAGGTCACTAGGTCAAATCATAGAAAAACCTTGTGTAGACAATAGGTCATTGTTTTCATCTGACCTTAATGAAATATGGTCAGAATGTTTATCTTGATAA
>VMBQ01006323.1:0-49938 GCA_007657795.1 Dreissena rostriformis | reverse complement strand
TGCCCCCCCCCCGTAGGGTGGCATATAGCAGTTGAACTGTCAGTCCGTCTGTCTGTCAGTCTGCGATTCCGTCCGAAAACTTTAACATTGGCCATAACTTTTGCAATATTGAAGATAGCAACTTGATATTTGGCATGCATGTGTATCTCATGGAGCTGCACATTTTGAGTGGTGAAAGGTCAAGGTCATCCTTCTAGGTCAAATATATGGGTCAAAATTGCTCATGTTATGTAACTTCTGCAATATTGAAGCTAGCAATTTTATATTTGACATGCATGTGTATCTCATGGAGCTGCACATTTTCATTTGTGAAGGGTCAAGGTCAAGTTCATCCTTCAAGGTCAAACGTCATATAGGTGGATATAGTGTTTCACAAACACATCTTGTTAGTTTTAACAAAGTCTCTTCCAAATGAAAATCCAGTCTATGCAGAAAGTGTCGTCCCTGGTTACCCTTTGCGGACTGAACTGGCTAATCTGGGACGCAACTTAATGCACATGCATTAAACCCCATTTTCCGAGAGTGCGGGTCATATGCATTATTATTTGGTCGAACATAAGTTACATTAGGGAAAATTGTCATTCAGTGTTGTTGCAGTGTAACCTTTTTATGGGACATGTTTTGGAATTTCATTAATTTTACTTCTCAATGATAAAATAACCTCTATTATTAATACAATTATTAGTATTAGTTACTCTGTTAGTAGAGGGTGAGGTGAGCTGAACATGCTATTTATTTTGTAAATTAAGATTAATATGAGCCTCCATCTGTGAAAAGGGGATTTAATGCATGTGCGTAAAGTGTCGTCCCAGATTAGCCTGTGCAATCCACACAGGCTAATCAGGGAAGACACTTTCCGCCTAAGCTGTATTTTGCTTAGAAGAGACTTTCTTTGAATGAAAATATCATAAAAGCGGAAAGTGTCGTCCCTGATTAGCCTGTGCGGATTGCACAGGCTAATCTGGGACACCACTTTATGAAAATGCATTACACCTTTTTTTTACAGAGCGCAACTCATATGTACAATTTCAGACTTGATGCATGTGAAAGGTCGTGATATCGAGGAACTATCCGGTGGAGAGCTGCAGAGGTTTGCCTGCGCCATGGTGTGCATACAGAATGCTGATATGTAAGTAGTGGTCTGGGAAAGGCATAGCTGTCCAGCGATTTTTGAAGTACCCATAAAAGGCACTTTCACAAGGAAAAATTACAAAATTCCCAATTACTTTCTGATAAATTCTCAAAAGCAAGGAAAGTTTCAACAAATTTGTTCCAAAACCCGTTATCTGCAAATGACCACATAAAATAAGCATTTAAGCCAAAAGGGATGTTGAAGAATATTTAGATGGGTTTGTGCAATTAAGTACCAAGCAATTAAGAAAGACACAATATTCCCAATCTGAAGATTTCATGATTCAAATTTCCCCCAGTTTTAGGAGTTTTCCCAGTACTTTTTCCATTTGGACAAAAAATTAACTGCTGTCAGTGCCAGTAATGTTATCTTTAAAGATAAAATAACCTTATTGAAAAGTTTAAAAAACATATGCCATGCTTTTACTTGTTATACTTCCGTTTATAGTGCTTTAATATCATAAATAGATATTAGCAAGTGTAAAGATGCTTCATCTATGGTCCTTGTCAGGCTTAAATATGTTTTATATTTGTATAACAATACATTTTAAACTGTCCTGTTCCTTTTTGTTCCTCTGTGCATATATTGCACATGAATTTGAAATGTTATGGTAATCACTTGATTTAGCTGCACTGTTATATTGCCCCGCCAAAGGTGGAGAGATAGTGAATAAGCGTTGTCTGTCAGTCATTCCGTCCGTCATATCGTCATTCCGTTAGTCTGTCACAAAATTTTGAAATTAGTGGGGATATCAATTCATCGAATTTGCTTGTTACTCTAGCTTCATTTGTAATCACTTCATCTTGATTTAGCTGTGCTGTTCATTACTTTAGCTTCATGTTTGACGAGCCCTCAAGCTACCTGGATGTGAAGCAGCGTCTGAACGCTGCCATTGCTATTCGCAACCTGATCGCGGCAGACAAGTACATCATTGTTGTGGAGCACGATCTCTCAGTGCTGGACTACCTCTCAGACTTCATCTGCTGTCTGTACGGGGTACCGGGGGCGTACGGAGTTGTCACTATGCCCTTTGGAGTCAGAGAGGGTATAACTTGTTTGTTTTATAGAGCATGCTTTTATAGATGTTTTTTAGCTCGGCTGTTTTCCAAGAAAACCCGAGGTATTGTCATAGCCCTCTCGTCTTCCGCGTCATGGTCGTCGTCCGAAAACTTTAACATTGGCCATAACTTTTGTAATATTGAAGATAGCAACTTCATATTTTGCATGCATGTGTATCTCATGCAGCTGCACATTTTGAGTGGTGAANCCATAACTATGTCGTTCATCAAGGGATTTTGAAATCATTTGGCACATATGTTCACCATCATTGGACGGTGTGTCGCGCGAAAGAATTACGTCAATATCTCCAAGGTCAAGGTCACACTTTGAGGTCAAAGGTCAAAAATGGCCATAAATGAGCTTGTCCGGGCCATAACTATGTCGTTCATCAAGGGATTTTGAAATCATTTGGCACATATGTTCACCATCATTGGACGGTGTGTCGCGCGAAAGAATTACGTCAATATCTCCAAGGTCAAGGTCACACTTTGAGGTCAAAGGTCAAAAATGGCCATAAATGAGCTTGTCCGGGCCATAACTATGTCGTTCATCAAGGGATTTTGAAATCATTTGGCACATATGTTCACCATCATTGGACGGTGTGTCGCGCGAAAGAATTACGTCAATATCTCCAAGGCCAAGGTCACACTTTGAGGTCAAAGGTCAAAAATGGCCATAGATCTTGTTTTGTGAGACAGCATGCAAAATATTCTGTGTCAATGCAGCATGTGGGGGTATACGTCATGTCAGTGACAAAGCTCTAGTTTGAAATGTTATGGTAATCACTTGATTTAGCTGCACTGTTATACTGCCCCGCCAAAGGTGGAGAGATAGTGAATAAGCGTTGTCTGTCAGTCATTCCGTCCGTCATATTGTCATTCCGTCGGTCTGTCATAAAATTTTAAAATTAGTGGGGATATCAATTCATCGAATTTGCTTGTTACTCTAGCTTCATTGGTAATCACTTCATCTTGATTAAGCTGTGCTGTTCATTACTCTAGTTTCATGTTTGACGAGCCCTCAAGCTACCTGGATGTGAAACAGCGTCTGAATGCTGCCATTGCTATTCGCAACCTGATTGCGGCAGACAAGTACATCATTGTTGTGGAGCACGATCTCTCAGTGCTGGACTACCTCTCAGACTTCATCTGCTGTCTGTACGGGGTACCGGGGGCGTACGGAGTCGTCACTATGCCCTTTGGAGTCAGAGAGGGTATAACTTGTTTGCTTTATAGAGCATGCTTTTATAGATGTTTTTTATAGCAAATTGTCCAGGGTCTTTTTTTGTTTCATTTTTTTTTTACTTAAGACCCCTTTTAGATGTTGCAATGAAGCATCACTCATATATATGAGTCGCCTCATACGAACATGGGTTTTATGCCATATGTGGCCAAAGTGGCCTGTGTGCAGTCTGGTCAGAAGCTAAGCTGTTTGTTTATGAGGACAGGAGGAACCCTGGCATGACTATTGCCGACAGCTGGTCTGTAGCTAAGCTGGCAGCATATGGTATAAAACCCATTTTGGCATGACTGCATTAATCAGACAAAAATGTTTTGTCTACTGATGCATTGACTTGATTAAAAAGATATTGCATAACAATAAGTTTAGAAATTTTAATTTAACAATTATATTGCATTAAATAGACAAAAAAACATATCTTGAATTTCAGGCATCAACATCTTTTTGGATGGGTTTGTGCCCACTGAGAACCTGCGTTTCCGCGAGGTGTCGCTCACCTTCAAAGTCTCTGAGACGGCCCTAGAGGAGGAGATTGAGAGGATGTGTAGATATGAGTACCCGCTCATGACCAAAAACCTAGGTAATGTGACGGTAGTGGAAGTGTCCAGAAAAGTCCCATCATTTAAGTAAGGTCTGGCTATCTCAATCCAGCCCTCTTGCAGAAAGCTAGATAAGGCCAATGCTTTTTTTCTTGATTTTGGGAAGGCCCTGGCCTTCCATTTTTGGGGAAAAATTATCGACAAAACTAAAAAGGGGGAAGACATTTCCCAAAGTAAGCTTGAATTTGGGGTTAAAATTGCATCATTAGAAAAAAATCCCTTAGGGGAAGGGGCCTTTCTCTTGGAGAAAGGAGCTTTTATAAGGCCCTTGCTTAAGAAGAAAAAAAGCCCTTAAGTGTCCAAAAAAGTCCCATAATTATATTTAGGTTTGACCGTCTCAACTGCGTTGTTGAGCCCTCTTTAGGAAAGCTAGATAGCTGTCACAATGGTTAAGTGTATGGGCATGGGTTAGTGTAGGTGTTAGCCCAGCTGAGATTGTCAGGATGGTAAATTCGTCCTTTATCATGCAGTTTAAAAATAACATCCCACAAGGTTCACTATCAGCTTAGGTCATGGTCACACTGAGAGGTCAAAGGTCAAACATGGGCATGTTGCAGTTTGTTAAATTATAAAAAGTATTTTTGAATATGGGCTCGGCATGTTGCAGACAGGCATCAAGCTACTGTACTGGTCACTCAAAGATGTTAGGAGCGCAAGCAAGACTTTGCATCAGCCATTGGTGCTATTGATCTGGTCATTTTCCCCTTGTCCTTTGAGACAGTTTTACTGGCTTTGTCCGAGGTAGATAAGACTTGCAGGGAGCGATCTTGTGAATGCAAAGCATAACATGTGTGTTATCTGTAAGGATTCTTCTGTGAAATATGCTGTTTTCTTGGAAGTGAATGTCATACCACCATAATCTTTTATATTTCAGTTGAGGTCAAACGTACTGATAACCAAAAACCAAGTAAATTTCTTAGATTTGCAACATTTGATTTGTTTTTGACAGTATAATATACAGTTTCTTTTTCAGTTAAATTGTTTGAAATAATAGAACTTGCTATGATTTTTAGTTAAAGCCCGGAATCACAAAATTCTACATCTTATTGATTCACTCTCAAGTCTGTTTTTTTGCATGAAGCACTACTGACTGTCTTTTTATTAGAGCTTGAGAAAGCTCCCAGAATGTTATTGAATTTTAAACCTGTTGATTGCTAGGGGGACACCATGTCCCCTTCACCACTGCGACTTTCTTTGATACTTGATGTTGTGCCATTGGATTTCACTTTAATTTTGTATTAAGTGGAAACTCGCTAATCCACACATAACTGGCAGCCTTTAGAATTCCCAATATTTTTCTATGAAACCACAATGAACTATTTGGTATATAGGGTAAAGTGGTGCTCTACACATTATTATTTTTTTAACCATGCCACTGTGAAAAAAAGTTGGCACCCCATGGGGGTCGCTTTTTTGCATTCCTATATAAAAGGACATGTGGTGTCAGTGGGTATTCACATATCACTATTGAGACAAGCTCTATTTGTTTATGGTCAATCTAGATCATTCAGTCTGGCAAATACAGTAATACATATGATCGCTCTGTGAATAAGTGGGTTCAATGCGTGTACGTAAAGTGTTATCCCAGATTCGCCTATGCAGTCCTCACTCCGCTTTTGTATTTTTTGTCTGCACAGGCTAATCTGGGACGTCACTTGATGCACATGCATTAATCCCCCTTTTTACTGAAAAGACGCCATATCTCCTAAACTTAAGTCAATTTAATGTATTTACTTGTTTACAGGCAAGCTTTTTCATAGCCCTGAAACTGTTGCACCTTGTAATTCTCGTGCATGTTTACAGGCTCATTCAGTCTGACTGTGAAGCCTGGCCAGTTCACAGACTCTGAGATTATTGTCATGCTTGGGGAGAACGGCACTGGCAAGACCACCTTCATTCGTATGTTGGCTGGAAAACTGGCCCCTGACTCCGGAGGTAAGGGAAAGTTTACAAACACTGAGGTGATGACTGGATATAAGTAAATAGTAAATACTCAATACTGATCCAGTAATGGCCTGATAACATAAATTTAGTGCAGAAAGGTACATGTTCTTAAAAGTTTGCTTAATGTGTGCTAGAAACTCCTACGTGATAGATTATCTTATTTTCATTAATAGATTAATTCTGTCAAATATGACCAAGTTAGTTCACATAAATGCTCACACTACTACCAGCATATGCCAGGTAAGCAAGATGGCACACAAAGAATCATTAACAGGTGTTATATGACACAGAATATTTTTCACTCGTTCCTGATATATTTCGCCTAAAAAGGCTTTTTCAAAGTTTGTTTTTACAAATTGACTACATTTTCTTTATGTTACTTACATTTTCTTTATGTAACTTAACAAAACAATTGTATATTGACGTCACAAAGCAAAAAAACTAGAAATGACATAAAAACAACAGTGACGCAAATAAGTGCCAAAACACGTTCTTATACAACTTCACTTTTACAACAATAATTATAATGAAAAAAAAAAATTATTACAATAATAATGATAATGAAAAAAGTTTACTTGAATGCAACCTTCATACCACTGACATATCCCCAGGTCAATGCCCGATCCTCAACGTGAGCTACAAGCCCCAGAAGATCAGCCCCAAGTCTGAGGGCACTGTGCGACAGCTGCTGCACGACAGGATCAGAGACGCGTACGTCCACCCACAGTTTGTGGCCGATGTGATGAGGCCCATGTTGATAGACAACATCATTGACCAGGAGGTGACACATATTGCAGATGTTTTATGGTTATTTGATTCAGTTAATTTAACAGATTATATCTGGGAAAATGGGATTGAATGCATTTGTGTAAAGTCTTGTCCCTGTGCAGTCCTCACAGGCTAATCACTCAAGGACGATACTTTCCGTATACTTGCCGCTTTTTTTGTATTTTTTTAGTTTTAAAGAAGTATCTTCTTAGAGAAAATCCAGTTTAGGCAGAAAGTGTCGTAACTGATTAGCCTGTGCGGACTGTACAGACTAATCTGGGACAACACTTTACGCACATGTACTTGTGTGGGGATTGGCCATCCAATTTATTTCTACAAGCATTCTATCCCAACCTCTGATTAAAGTAGGGCATTTGTCAGTTATTGGCCTAAGAATGTGCGTTAAGTACTGGTATAACAGCCTACCCAAAATGACTGAAAGTACACTGTTGAAATGTAAAAAAATCCAAATTAACTAATAAATCAAAACATAACACATTTACATGTGCAGGGATTTTTCTGCTACTTAAAAAAGACCGTGTAACTGACCCTATCCCAAAGCAAAATGACCCCATCCCAAACTGAAATTGTATTATTTTTTGCCCGATTTCCAAAAAAGTGTAATGATTATTTTATTTCATTCTTATGTCCCCGGTAGGATGGCATATAGCAGTTGAACTGTCAGTCTGTGCGGCCGTCCGAAAACTTTAACATTGGCCGTAACTTTTGCAGTATTGAAGATAGCAACTTGATATTTGGCATGCATGTGTATCTCATATAGCTGCACATTTTGAGTGGTGAAAGGTCAAGGTCATCCTTCAAGGTCAAAGGTCAAAAAACCAAATCCAAGGGAAGTAACAAGCTTTAAAGGGAGATAACTTCTATACCTGCCAGCAGACAAAGGTTTTACTATAATTTATATGATTTTGTTATCCTTATTTGAATAAAAGGCCTGATGTGTCAATATTGTGATAAAAAAAATCCCAATTTGGTCCTTTTTGTTGATAAAACATTCCCAAATTTGCCATTTTATCTTTAAAAAAACCAGACTCCTTTTTCCCCAAATTGCTGGAAAAAAACCTGTATATATATAATTCAACATTTGCCTCAGGTACAAAACCTGTCAGGAGGAGAGCTGCAGCGTGTTGCGCTGACCCTGTGCCTGGGCAAGCCTGCAGACGTGTACCTGATAGACGAGCCCTCAGCATACCTTGACTCCGAACAGCGTCTCCACGCCGCAAAGGTCATCAAGAGGTCAGGGGGATTTAAAGTTAACTTTGGTACTGTAACATGTTGAGATTTACCTGTAGACGCTAATGAAATCCATTGCTCACTAGTACATGTTGTTATAAATCACTGTGGCAAAATCTGTTACTCTTCATTTGGGCTAAATTGGATCAATAGGTCAGAGGGATTTAAAATAAACTTTGGTATTTTTACATGTTAAAAAAAACAGTAGATGGAAATTAAATCTATTACTTGTACATGTCATTATAAATCACTTTGGCAAAATCTGTTGCTCTGCATTTGGGTCGATCCAAGGGTTACAGTGGATTATGCAATTTTTTTATTATTTTTTTTACCAATATGAATATGAACACATTATTGGTCAACTGAATCCTTGATTGACACATATCTAGGGGTTAATATTGAGAGTTTAAGGGGGGAGGGGCAGGAGAAAGTGGAAATAACCACAAGATGAACATGCATGTTAACTCAATACTAAGCAATAAATTTCCAAGTGGCAAAGTAATCTACAAGAAATCTTCGAGTGTCTTCCACTTTTGAAATAAAGCTGAGATATATGCGAAAATGATTGGATAGCTCAAGTTTCAAATACCGATAAGTTTATTTGCTATGCACGAAAACCTTGCCAAGGATCTTGGTTAAGTAAGTGAACTTATATGTATTCAATATTTACCTAATATTTGGATTCTCTATCTACATTATTAATCATTGAAATAAGCAGTTCAATCAGGTTCAAACAAGAAAGCCTAAATTTGTATATTTAGTGTTTGAAGGAAAATGAATAAGCAAGACTATATAAACAAGTGTCACAAGTGAATGGTTAGTAATACACACTGTTCAGAATAGATTGTGACCTCATAGCTGTATACTACTTTCCTATTCAGGTTTCTCATACTCTGTATTATTTTCCTCATAGCTGTGTATTATTTTCCTATTCAGCGTCCTCATAGCTGTGTATTATTNTATTCGGTGCTCTTGTTTAGACAGCTTAGTATTACCAATCCTCTAAAACATGTTTCCTGTTATAGTGATTGTTAATTTTTATGTCCACCAGTATATACTGGGGGACATATTGTTTTTGCCCTGTCTGTTGGTCTGTTGGTTTGGCCCAACTTTAACATTGGCCATAACTTTTTCAATATTGAAGATAGCAACTTGATATTTGGCATGCATGTGTATCTCATGGAGCTGCACATTTTGAGTGGTGAAAGGTCAAGGTCATGGTCATCCTTCAAGGTCAAAGGTCAAATTTATGGGTCAAAATCGCTCAAAAGTGGACATAGTGTTTCACAAACACATCTTGTTGTATTTTGTTTTATAGGCCCATGACACTGCTTCATGGCATGAACATGTTCTTGGAGTCCTTGGACATCACATTCCGCCGTGATCCAAACAACTACAGACCACGAATCAACAAGCTCAACTCCGTCAAGGTGAGTTGTCTCAGTGTGTAAGAGTTGTCTCTCCTAGATTCATTTTGAAAATTGTGTGTTTTGGCGTAAGGTTTGTCTCTCCTAGACTTGTCTTGGAAATATTTTGTGTTGGGAATGTTAAGTAAAATCATCTTAAATTATATGATAACTAGTTTTGTTACCATGAAGTTTTAGTGCTCCAGAAATGATATGAGGTATATAGTTAAACTTGCTTCGTTAAGACATTAAATGTATTTATGTTGTAAAACCAGTACAAACTATTAGACTTCTCTGAGAAGGTTAATGTATACTGTGAAACCATTTATTTTCGTCAGCACGAAATATATGCGAACATTAGTGTTTGGCGAATAATAATGGTTTCACAGTATGTCAAACATTTTAATACATTTGTTTATGTATTAGCCTTTAATAATGTAGTATGGGCACACATTTAAATAATGATTTAATTATAATTAAGGCTATGATTTTGCTTTCAGGATACTGAGCAGAAGAAAGGTGGGAACTATTTCTTCCTCGAAGACTAAGGCACCCCACGGGTGCCATCTAAACCACTTGCTTTGGGGCCCAGCCTGCAGTATGGGTTAGAGTGCAATGTCAAGGTCATTTTAACAATCTTAAACAGGGCAACGAAATTCACTGATGTTTCTTATATTTCTAAACTGAATTCCATCCAAAGAAATCATAGAGAAGACTATTTGGAGATCGTTATTAAGATATACAAGAAGTGTCAGATGCGTCAATATTCTGATGACAACTGGAGTAACTCAAACAAGCCAACAGTGGTCGTAACACAAGTGAACATTGCCTCTTTGTTCTGGATGATTCGGTTCCAGAATGTGTTTAGTATTGGACAGTTTTTTGATGAAAATAACAACCTAGAAAAAAATGATGAATATTACAAATATTGCTTATGGATTTGTCCTTGTTCCAGCATACGACCTTTGCCCCTTGCTTGTACAGGTCAAGGTTACACTGAGGAATTGTGGATGTATTGCAGGCTGAACGAGTGGTTTGTCCGGATTAGTTTCACAGTAGCAGTGACCTTTACATCAGCGTTGGCCCATGTTCTGGTTGCTATGGTCTCTGTTACTATGGAAACTTTACTGGCCCATGTCTTTACTTTCTTTCTCTTTTTTTTGGTGTGAGGGTAGTTTTCTTTTCTTTAAAGCAGTTTTTTTTTTAATATGTGTAATTCTAGTGAATCATTTGATTTTATGATTTTTGGTCTCAGTAATTAAAGTTTTATTAGTAAAAAACAAACATTTAAATCATAATAATAACTTAGTTATTATATAATCAGTAATTATATAATCAATTCAGTAAAAAAAGAAGAACCATAAATATTCAATTTAGTCAATATTGACTCTCTATTTAAACTGCTTTGCCTTTTTTTCATTTCACTGTTTATTTCTTTGAGTACTTGTGAATATAATCATTTTGCACTTGTCCATAGGGCCATAGCAACCAGAACAAAGGCAACAAGTGAAGCTATTTCACCTCAACTTCCTCCTTACTACAAAGAACATCCTTTTCCTATACAGAAAAATTGTGTTTTAAATGTATTACTTGTACATGTATTTAATGTCACCAAATAGAAAAAAAATGCTGAATATCAGTCATCTCATTGAAACAGTCGTAGATCTGTATTCCAGATCTGTCTTCAGTTTTATATTATTCATACTCTCAGGACATTTATTGCTATTTATTGCTATAACTTCTGATTCCACTTGTTGATAATTTATAAGCTCTTTTTTTGTGACCTAATGCCATAAAATACTATTTATGTTTCATTAACTGTACAACAATCACACAATATGAATTAATTAATGAATTAATTTACTCTTTTAAAATTGAAACATTTAATGTTTAAAAAAAATAATAACATAAGAAAATTCAGAAGTTGAACAAAACAATTTGATGCTGAAATATCAACCAAAAAAATGTAAGGACATGGCATTGCTGTTGTGAAACTAATACAGATGAAGTCTAGGTGTGTTGCTAACTGGTCACGTTATAGGAGGTCCAATCAAAGTGATTTTATAGATATGTACAAAGAGAACTCTTGTTATTTATTGTTTCCATACAGAATGATATTTTTAACTACGTATGCTAAGGGCTGTCACCTTTCACAAGCACAAGACAAAATCTTGTGTTTGAAATGTGTTTATTCAGTTTATTTTGACGACTGTGTCAGTCCCAGCCCACAATTTAGTCAGAAAAATTTGCTAACATCTTTTGATAGCTACAAATATAAATGAGATATATGAGTTTGAAATGTTTGTAATTGTAAATTGGAAATATGCAAAAAAAAAAATGGATTCATTTGTTGAATACAGTGGAATCTCATGAACAGGATTTTAATTTTTTGAAAACTTTTATTACATATTCCACAACGATAATAATATATTGCCACATTTATTCGATGTGATGGAATAATACATTGCCGCATGTATTGGATATGATGGAACTTTTTGTATTTAAGCCAGGTTGTTATAGCCTGATTGATTTCGCATCATTACTTTTTTGTCAGACAAAATATCGAGTATTGCTCATACTAATGCGTTTTCAAGCTGTGTACTCGGTTATTGTTCTCGGTCATGTCTTATTAAAGGCATAAATGGTCTTGCGTCAAGTTAATGAAAAGATTGAAGGTTTAAATAACGACAAATATACATTGTTGATACCATGCTCATAAAATATAAGATAATAAGGCATGTAAAAGATTATTAAGAAACTCGATAACACAACTAAAATCAATTTATCAAAGGGTTTGATATTTAGTAATAATATTTCTTCGAAAATGTCATTGTAAAATGAATTTTCGTATACTGTATTATGCAGGATAGGCTCCAGAATAGAATGTACGGTATTTGAGTAAAAACAAAGACCGATTGATATGGGCGTGCTTGTGATCAAGTACCAAGTGATTATGTTTTCAAGTAAATAAACTATGAACTTTACGTACTCTTGTCTTGTTTGTGTTTCATGATATGTAGAGAATGCACTTTATAATATTGATCAATATTTAATTCCAACATGAATGCAATTGTCCGCGAAAAGCCACGCCGCCCTCCCAGATAGCCACTCTGCCCTTTACAAAGGCAAATTTCGCCACGCGCCCTTATCGATAACATCTTTATTGCCTTATGACCTAACTTGTCCACAAAATCAGCGTTCTTGATTGTCTGTGACGCTCCCACTGTGCTTGATTTACTCGAGAGACGTCAACGTCTAATCGACTATATTAAGCGAGTAGATTTAATGTATTACAGTGCTCGATTTATAGGTAGGTCTTACTGACTGCTCCAAAGCATATGCGAGGGAGTATATAACAGGCTCAATTACAATGAAGTAATCTTTATACGCATCGCATAATAAACATATTCTTAGATCAATGCAAACACAAATTTCTGCGTTTGATAGGTATTCATTTTTAAATTATCATAAGCATTCACGTACAGCTGACAAAAACATGTTCGTGTTTAATCTTATATTCAGGGTAAATGCACGATTTAATATTAATTATGTATTAACCTACGGCAATTAACTTACACACCTTTACCAAAGTAGATACACCAAATATACAGACTTTCTAGCTAGAGACTTGAAAGGTGTGAAAAATTGCGGCCGTGTATTATAATGCGTGTCAATATGCATCTCTTCAACGATATGATAAATGTTGTAATCACATTATAATTGATAAGTAAAAATAAAATATACAAGTATACCCATAGCCGTTATCATTGATAAGTAATTATCTATAACAGTACTTCCATAGCTAAAAAGGCATCACGCGTATGTCTGCCCTTTTTTGCATAAAGCGCGCGTTAAAATGCCCTTTTTGAATTTACTGCAACATGCCCCTTTGCCCTCCTGGGAAAAACACTAACTCGCTTCTGACCTACGCGGCCCAGGTTCAATTCCCGTTCCTGGCATCATGTGAGTTTGGTTAGTGGTCATACAGGACAGGAGGGGTTGCCTCCGGGTACTCCGGCTTCCCCTTACAACACAAGACCACATCAAAATTGATTTCAGTAACAAAGACATATCTGAAATTTCAGCTATAATTCGAAATTCGTCTCAACTTTCGCGAGTCTAGAAAGTTTATAAGGTAGGGAGTGCTGGGGCACACTCCGGGTCCACACAAAGTGTAGCCTCTGGCTCGGAAAGGACCTCATAAACTCCGAATTATACACGCACAGAATTTCGTTTTCGAAAAATTAATGGAGGTTCACTTTCAAAATAACTACGATGGTCATGTCTTCTGTTGTCGGGGTAAAATTGTCTTGTGTCGTATTCATTTGACGAATGGGATTATAGGACAGATAATACTGTCTGGATGATTATCTTGTATGACGCATGAATGCTATTTTCTGTCGGGCTACTTCTTTTTATGTAAAACTTCTTTATCAACGTTAGGAATTTTATTGCCAAGTTTGCGTCAGTAAGGGTTGCTACTTCAAAATTTATTTACCACGATGAGGAAAGAAAATGTTCTGGAAACCTTACGAAATAACCTCACTACGACCGTTAATTCTTTTGAACAGCAAAGCATATACGTGCAACAATGAGAAATAAATTGGAACCAAATGTATGAGTTTTGTTTAAACATAAACCAGGCGACACTTCAGTTGCATCAACAGGAGATAATTGTATCAATACTCCGAGGGTCTTTTAACTTTGTGCGAGTGACTCATTGACCAAAATGTGTACAAAATACATTGGGACAAAAGCATAGAACCAAAACCGTAACAATTCTAAAAGCGACGTCTATACTGGGGAACATATTTTTTTTGCCCTGTTTGTTTGTTGGTTTTCACAAACTTTAACATTGGCCATAACTTTTGCAATATTGAAGATAGCAACTTGATATTTGGCATGCATGTGTATCTCATGACGCTGCACATTTTGCGTGGTGAACGGTCAAGGTTATCCTTCAAGGTCAAAGGTCAAATATATGGGTCACAATCGCTCAAAAGGAGACATAGTGTTTCACAAACACATCTTGTTTTGATTGGTTATTTATATTTAACACACAATTTATACATTGACATTGGGCTGCACACATACGTATGAGTGGAGACGGTGTTATGGAAAAAAAAACGTTTTGTATAAAATTGGTTAACATTCACATGAATACCTTAAAGTTGTTTCAAATCTTTGTTAGTGTAATAAAGAGTTGTAATACATGTTTATTTCATTTAAGATTTATTTAATAGAGGATTTAACTTATTAACCCCGCTGAAGGCGGAGGGATATAGCTTTGACTTAATCCGCCAGTCAGTTCGTTCGCCTGTCACAAACTTTTCATGGCTATATCTCAGAACCTAAATATGATTTCGACCAGGAATTCCATGTGTGTATAGATATCAATGAGGAGAAGTGCTATGCACAAGAACCATAACCCTACACTTTCCTATATAAGAGCTATTGTCCTTTGTTGTTTTTGTATGATGTTACTTTTCAGGCTATATCTCAGATACAAGATTTCAACATGAAACTAAATGGGTGTATATATATATATATCAACGAGGAGAATTGCAAATCATAAAAAAAACATAACTCTACATTGCTATTGTTATTTTGCCCTTTTCATTTATCTGCACCCTTCATTAAACAATTTATTCGGCGGGGGATATCAATTGAACGAAGTTGCTTGTGTTCCTTAAAAACCAAAACGTGCAAATGGTGTGTGTGTACAACGAAGGGAGATAAGAACGTAACACGTACGGAACAAATTACACTTGATATAAGGACCGTGCGTAGATCACGTACGATCGACAAACTCTGTGTGTTTCAACTTACCATAATACGATTTAACCTTACCCTTATACATTTCCGCTAACCATTACACATTGTCTGCAATGAGAAAGATGCCACGAATGAAGACAATAGCTTACGATAAACCGATACAAAACAATAGCCCGAACACACATTGTGTGGAGATTGGTCATGCAATTTTAAGCTCGACTCATCACCGAATAGTCCGAGTTATACTACTCACCCAAGTATCGGCGTCAGCGTAACGCTCTTATTGGGGTAAGCGTGCAGCATTTCCATGTCACCTTTTTTCTTTTACTGTTATTCAGTTGAAACTTCACACATTTGTTCTGGATCAGTGCTTTAGGTCGCTGACAAAATTAAGTTCCATAATTCGGACCTGCAATTAAGCAGAATTGTGCTTCGATATTTAATTAAATTCAGCTAAATTAATTGGTAAATAGTCGAAAATCTAGTTTCCTGGCATGGTTACATGTATTGCTTTAATTATACTAGCTGCAGTTGTCGTCCCTAGCGTAGTTAAGGCACAGTGAATTTCAAAATTGCCTCTCTACTTTAGCGTGAGCTAACGCTCACACTAAAATAAGCTTCTCATATACAATATAACTATTGCAGATAATATACTTCAAATATCCCTTTGTGGTCATTATATTAGTTGACTAACAGAGAATGTACATAATAATATCAAAGATGAGGAATAGGTAAGCTCGCTGTCTTAGGGTTATTCTTGTCGTAATTGTGATATAAGTAGAGCGCATGTCAAAATTTACTACCTATGNAGCGCAAATGTCCGGAATGCCGAGGAACAAATATTCGTTCTCAAATTATAGCGAACTTGAATGAATTCTATAAACAAAATCAACTTTTCATCTTGAATTATTTCCCGGACATTCGGACCGGCAACATGGCATTTTCAATCGGACCTGCCTGTAAAACGTCGGTCAGGTCCGACGGTCCGACACTTTTGGGAATGTCTGCTATGCTTTATATATTTCATATTATAATTATTTTGATTTAACTTTTATTCATTTTCATTATTTTAATAATAATTTGATCAGACCAATAAAAGGTCATTGTGCCGATTGCGGGGGTCCAATGAGGCAGTGCAGGACCCTGGGCTGGCAGGGTGCTGTGCCCTTCTGTTTAATCCTAGCCGGAAACTGCAAATGAAACTGTTTTGAAATCATTTTTATTCCCCGCAAAAGGCAGAGGGATATAGAATGGAAGTTGTCTGTCTGTCTGTCATTCCGTCTGTCACAACATTTTGAAATTGGGGGGATATCAATTCAACGAATTTGCTTGTTTGTATTACTTTTGAAGTTTTGGGTAATTTATTAGCTCGGCTGTTTTCGAAGCAAAACCCTAGGTATTGTCATAGCCAGCTCGTCCACTGTCCGCGTCGTCTGAAAACTTGAACATTGGCCATAACTTTTGCAATATTGAAGATAGCAACTTGTTTTTTGGCATGCACATTTTGAGTGGTGAAAGGTCAAGGTCAGGGTCATCCTTCAAGGTCAAAAAACAAAATCCAAGGTTTATTCAAAACTGCACCCACAGCCGAGCATTGGCAACCGCTATTCGGTGCTCTTGTTTAGACAGCTTAGTATTACCAATCCTCTAAAACATGTTTCCTGTTATAGTGATTGTTAATTTTTATGTCCACCAGTATATACTGGGGGACATATTGTTTTTGCCCTGTCTGTTGGTCTGTTGGTTTGGCCCAACTTTAACATTGGCCATAACTTTTTCAATATTGAAGATAGCAACTTGATATTTGGCATGCATGTGTATCTCATGGAGCTGCACATTTTGAGTGGTGAAAGGTCAAGGTCATGGTCATCCTTCAAGGTCAAAGGTCAAATTTATGGGTCAAAATCGCTCAAAAGTGGACATAGTGTTTCACAAACACATCTTGTTGTATTTTGTTTTATAGGCCCATGACACTGCTTCATGGCATGAACATGTTCTTGGAGTCCTTGGACATCACATTCCGCCGTGATCCAAACAACTACAGACCACGAATCAACAAGCTCAACTCCGTCAAGGTGAGTTGTCTCAGTGTGTAAGAGTTGTCTCTCCTAGATTCATTTTGAAAATTGTGTGTTTTGGCGTAAGGTTTGTCTCTCCTAGACTTGTCTTGGAAATATTTTGTGTTGGGAATGTTAAGTAAAATCATCTTAAATTATATGATAACTAGTTTTGTTACCATGAAGTTTTAGTGCTCCAGAAATGATATGAGGTATATAGTTAAACTTGCTTCGTTAAGACATTAAATGTATTTATGTTGTAAAACCAGTACAAACTATTAGACTTCTCTGAGAAGGTTAATGTATACTGTGAAACCATTTATTTTCGTCAGCACGAAATATATGCGAACATTAGTGTTTGGCGAATAATAATGGTTTCACAGTATGTCAAACATTTTAATACATTTGTTTATGTATTAGCCTTTAATAATGTAGTATGGGCACACATTTAAATAATGATTTAATTATAATTAAGGCTATGATTTTGCTTTCAGGATACTGAGCAGAAGAAAGGTGGGAACTATTTCTTCCTCGAAGACTAAGGCACCCCACGGGTGCCATCTAAACCACTTGCTTTGGGGCCCAGCCTGCAGTATGGGTTAGAGTGCAATGTCAAGGTCATTTTAACAATCTCAAAAAGGGCAAAGAAATTCACTGTTGTTTCTAATGTTTCTAAACTGAATTTCATCCAAAGAAATCATAGAGAAGACTATTTGGAGATTGTTATTAAGATATACAAGAAGTGTCAGATGCGTCAATATTCGGAAGACAACTGGAGTAACTCAAACAAACCAACAGTGGTCGTAACACAAGTGAACATTGCCTCTTTGTTCTGGATGATTCGGTTCCAGAATGTGTTTAGTATTGGACAGTTTATTGATGAAAATAACAACCTAGAAAAAAATGATGAATATGACCAATATTGCTTATGGATTTGTCCTTGTTTTTCCAGCATACGACATTTGCCCCTTGCTTGTACAGGTCAAGGTTACACTGAGGAATGGGGGATCTATTGCAGGCTGAACGAGTGGTTTGTCCGGATTAGTTTCACAGTAGCAGTGACCTTGAGATCAGCGTCGGCCCATGTTCTGGTTGCTATGGTCTCTGTTACTATGGAAACTTTACAGGCCCATGTCTTTTTCTTTCTTTTATTTTTTTGGTGTGAGGGTTGTTTTCTTTATTTAAAAGCAGGTTTTGAAGTTATTTGTAAATCTAGGTAATCATTTGATTTTATGATGTTTTGTCTCCGTAATTAAAGTTTTTATTAGTGAAAACAAGCATTAAAATCATTATTATAAATAAGCTATTGTATAATCAATTTAGTAAAAAAAAAAAAGAAACACCGTAAATATTCAATTTAGTTATTGACTATTTATACTGCGTTACCCTTTTTTCGTTTCACAGTTAATTTCTTTGAGTACTTGTGAATATAATCATTTTGCACTTTTAGATAATAGCAACCAGAACATTGGCAACAGGTGAAGGTATTTCATCTTAACTTCCTCCTTTCTACAAAGAACAGTCTTTTTCTATGCAGTAAAATTGTGTTTACAACTCATTACTTGTACATGTATTTAATGTCACCAAAAAGAAGAAAAAAATGGATGGAATATCAGTAATCTCATTCAAACAGTCGTAGATCTGTATTCTAGATCTTCAGTTAGGTATTATTTATACACTCAGGACAGTTATTTCCTATAACTTCTGATTCCACTTGTTGATAACTGTAAAGCTTGTTTTATTGTGACCTAATGCCATAAAATACTATTTATGTTTCAAATGTACAAAAATCGCACAATATAAATTTACTGTATAAAAAGGCAAACATTTAATGTGTTTAAAAAATAATAATGTCGTAATATTCAGAAGTTGAAAAAAAACTATTTGATGCTGCAATATGAACAACCAAATGTTAGTACAGGGCATTGCTGCTGTGAAACTTATATAGATGAAGTCTAGGTGCGGTGCTAACTGGTCATGTTACAGGAGGTCCAATCAAAGTGAGTTCATAGAAATGTACAAAGAGAACTCTCGTTATTTATTTTTGTCGTACAAAATGATATTTTTAAAAACTTATGCCAAGTGCTGTCACATTTCACAAGCGCGAGGCAACATCTTGTGTTTGAAATGTTTTTATTTTGTTTTACTGACTTATGTGTCAGTCCCGGCCCACAATTTAAACAGAAACATTTGCTGACATCGTTGGCTAGCTATAAATATGTATGAGATATATGTGTTTGAAATGTTTGGTATTGTAAATTGGTAATAAGCAAAAACAAGAAGCTGAATTCATTTGTTGACAAAAATGTATGGAATTTCGTGAACATGATTTCACATTTGTGAAAGCTTTTATTACTGATTGCCTCCCAATCATAGTCAGGATTGATTGTTCGGGAGTAACAAGTAGAAGTAGAAGTACTTATTCCACAATGATAATAATATATTGCCACATGTATTCAATTTGATGGCATAATATATTGGCATAAATATTGGATATGATGGAACTTTTTTGTATGTTAAGCCAGCTTGTTATAACCTGATTGATGTCGAATGATTACTATTTGTCAGACACAACACCAAGTATCGCTCATACTAATTCGTTTTCAAGTTGTGTACTCGGTTATTGTTCTTGGCATGTCTTATCAACGACATCATGAATGATCTTACGTCAAAGTTGGGATAAGATTGAACGTTTAGCTCAGGACAAATATACATTTATGATGACATGATCCTAAAATATAAGACATTTGAAAGATTATTTTTTTTTAATTCGATAAAAACAACTTTAATCAATTCATCAAAGAGTTTGGTATTTAACAACTATATTTCTTCAAAAATGACTTTGTTAAATGAATTTCCGTACAATGCTTTTTTATAGGATAGGCTCCAAAATAGTATGTACATGTTTTTGAGTACAAACAAAGACCCATTGATATGGGCGTGCTAGTGATTAAGTACCAAGTGATTATGTTTTCAAGTAAATAAACTATGAACTTTATGTATTCTTGTCTTGTTTGTGTATCAAAATATGTGGAGAAAACTCTTTTTTTACTATTGACCAATATTTAATTTGATCATTAATATTGATGAATATAAGCCTCGCTTTGTGAAAAGGGGGTTTAATGCATTTGCGTAAAGTGTCGTCCCTAATAAGCCTATGCAGTCAGCACAGGCTAATCAGGGACGACACTTTACACTTTTATGGTATTTTTTGTTTAAAGGAAGTCTCTAATTAGCGAAAACCTTGTTTTTGCTGAAAGTGTCGTCCCCGATTAGCCTGTGCGGACTGCAAAGGGTAACCTGGGACGACACTACACACGTGCATTAAAGCCCTTTTCACAGATCGAGGCTCATAATTAAACAATAAATTCAATTGTGTGTTCAAAGTATGCATTGAGTAACACTTTAAAAATAACTATGATGATCATTTCTTCTGTTGTTGTTGTCGGGGGTAAACTTGTCTTGTGTCGTATTCATTTGAAATGGGATTACCGGACAGATAATACTGTCTAGATGATTATCTTGTATGACGCATAGATGCTATTTTCTGCCTGGCTACTTCTTATGTAAAACTCATTTATCAACGTATGGAATAGTATTGCCAAGTTTGTGTCCGCAAATGTTGCTACTTCACAATTTATCACGATGAGAAAAGAAAATGGTCTACGAAATAGGTCCACCTTCAAACATCTACGAAATATCCTCACCACAACATTTTTCTCTCTTGAACAGCAAAGCCAAATATATGTACGTGCAACACTGAGGAATACATTGGAACCAAATGTATTGATTTGTGTTTATACATAAAGCGTGTGACACTTCAGATGCATCAACAGGAGATAATTGTATAATCACGCCGAGGGCCTTAATTTTTAGCAAGTGATCGAGCATTGACCAAAATGTATACGAAATACATTGGGACAAAAGCACCGAACAAAAACCATCTAAAGCTACGATCACCGCCTTGCTTAGCGCAGCATTTGTGTTAAACTGGTTTAAGGTTTAATCAATACTTAATTTGTATAACACACAATTTATACGTAGTCATTGGGCTAGGCACATACGGGTCTCAGGTCGTTTCGCCCTAAAACCTGTTCGCCCTAGGTCATCCTGAGTCGTTTCGCCCTTACAAGTGGGTTGTTTCGCCCTTATTTAATTCTTATGTAATATTATGGTTTTGTAAATGATTATTTCGATCCGAATAGTATTTGTTTAACATATATGGGAAATTAAGATTTTTATTACAAATTTGATAATTAATTGCAATTTTAATTTAGTATTTGTTTATCACATATGGGAAATTAAGATTATTTTATTACAAATTTGATGATTGCTCAATTATCCGTTTGATTTTAATTGCAATTAATTAACGGAAACAGTATGATGCATTGTGTTACAAACTAAGTATTACGATTAATTACTTTGGCAGAGGTATGATGCTTTGATTTGCCAATTATAAAATAATTTCGGGACCAATTACAATTACCAAACAAACTTAGATCGGAAGACGTGTGAACAGATGATTGGCTAATTACTAGCTGTATGTATAAACACTAAGGCGAAACGACCCAGGGCGAACGGGAATTAGGGCGAAACGACTCAGGGGCGAAACGACCCGGATTCGCACATACGTATGCGTGCACACCGTGTTATGAAAAAAAACAACGTTTTGGATAACATTGGTTAACATTCATATGAAACTACCTCAAAGTGGTTCAAATCTTTGTTAGTGTAATTAAGAGTCTTAATAAATATTTATTTGATTTAAGTTGATTTAATAGAAGGTTTTAATTAGTATCCCCCTCCGAAGGCTGCTGGATATAGTTTGGGCGTCTGTCCGTCAGTTCGTTCTTCTGTCACACACATTTTAGGGCTATATCTCAGAAACTATATAAGATGTCAATATGAAATTCCATGTGTTTATAGATATCAATGAGAAGTGCCATGCACACGAATCATAACCTTACACTTAAATAAGAGTTATTGCACTTTTATTTTGTATGAAGTAACTTCTCAGGCTATATCTCAGATACAAGATTTCTACAGGAAATAAAGTGGGTGTAAAGATATCAACGAGAAGAATTGAAATTCATGTAAACAATAGCCCTTAATGTTATTTTGTCCTGTTCATGCATCTGCACCCATCAATTAACACAAGTTATTCGTTGGGGGATATCGCAGGGTTTTCGCTGGCTCAAAAAAGTTGTCGCCACTTAATTTAGCCCCTTTAAAAAAGTCGCCATAACTTTGTCAGTTATATTGGCCACAATTCAGACTCTATCTAAACATACTTGTTTCAATTAAATATCATAAAATGGTGATCGAAAGCGGGAACCCTGTATCAAGTAAACGAATTTGTTTGCGTTTCTTTAAAGCCAAAACGTGCGAAAAGTGTATGTGCAACGAAGGGTGATAACAACGTTACACTAACGGAACGATTTCAGGGGTTTTTCCAGCCATTTTGGGAAAAGAAGTCTGGTCAAAGTGGGATTTTTTAAATCGTTAAATGTAAAAATTGTGATTTTTTTTATCGACAAAATGAACAAAATTGGGATTTTTTTATCAACAAATATTGACACATCAGGCCTTTTCCTGGCCACTATTATAGTTATATACTTTGTTAGGTGTTTAGTTTAAACCTATTTATTTTAGCTCGATTGCATCGAAAGCCGTATGCTTTTTAAACGCTCTCGAGTCCGTTTCCTGGGACTAGAACCAGTACTTGGTGTCTTGGGATGAGATCGAAGGAACGCTCCCAGTGACCCGTGACCTCCCGATCGCAAGGCGGACACCATATCCACTACGCCACGGCGACTTTTAGATATGTTAGATGTTTATGAAATAGAACTGAGTTAAAATAATCAATAGACACTGCTTTCTAAAAAAAACGGGTCGGGTCCGTTTGCTTTGGGATCGGGTCCGTTTGACGGCCTTTTTTACATAGCAAAAACGCCTGGACTTAATATAAGGACCGTGCGTTGTTCACGTACGATCAACAAACTCCGTGTTTTTCAACTTGCCACCTTACGATTTAACCTTACCCTCATACATGTTCGCCAACCATTCGACATTCTCTGCAATGAACATTAGGTCATGAATGAAAGCTATAGCTTACGTTAAATCCAGAAAAGTAACCCGAACACAGTGTTTGTTGAGATTGGTCATGTAATTTTTAGCTCGAATATTCACCGAATAGTCCGAGCTATACTACTCTCCGAAGTATCGGCGTCAGCGTAATGCTCTAGGGTAAGCGTGCAACATTTCAATGTAATGTTATCCCCCGCCAAAGACGGAGGGGTATAGAATTGGCGTTGTCCGTCTGTTCGTCATTCCGTCTGTCACACAATTTTTAAGTTGGCGGGGTATATCAATTCAACGGATTTGCTTGTTCTTTTACTGTTATTCAATTGAAACTTCACACATTTGTTCGGGATCATTGTGTGAGGTCGAAGACAGAGTTCCATTATTCGGACCTGCATTTAAGCAGAAGTGTGCTTTCATATTTAAATACATTCAGCTAAATTAATTGGTAAATAGTTTAAAAATCTATTCTCGACATGGTTACATTTATTGCGTTTATAAAAAAAGAGCTCATAAACAATTTAACTATTACAGATATTCGACTTCAAATATGTCTGTGTGGTCATTATAATAGTTGACTGACAGAGAATGTACATTATACTATCAACGCGGAGGAGTATTCTAGCTCTCTATCTAAGGGTTATTCTTGCCCAACTTGTGATTTAAGTATGTCAAAATTTACTAACTATGGCTATGCACGTGTCCAATAAAAATGATCTGCCGACAATACTAGTGGCGCCTATTGATATGGAACCATGAATTGAGAATTTGTGTCCTGTATCTACGTAGAAATCGTACACAAATACATAACCTACCATTTACAATGTCCATTCATATTGCCTAAATTATAACCTATTGCTATTTACCGAAATTAGAAATGTCTGCTTCTACCCATAAAGCGAGACAGATGCCATAAAAATGGTATTCGATGCTTGATGTTTTGCCATATATGTATGCGTGCAAATAGCACTGTGTATTAAAGTTATCATTCAAACTCAACATCTAAACTGTGTATGGATCGTTCGTGTGTCTCTTACGAAACAAATGAAAAATAGTATCCTAATATAAAATTCATTCGATTGTTCGCCTTGAGCGGTCGTTAATAAACGCTTTCACGGTTCCGTCGTTGACATTATAGTTTATTTTAAGGAAAATTACAACGAAAAGTTTGGAATCCATATGATTGCTTAGCATGAATAAACCGTGTCAAGGTTCAGAAAAAAATACAGTATACAAAACCACGTTCGCATTTACATGTTTCGTGAACAACCCATCTTTAATGAATTTTGTTTGGCACCTTGCTGGATAGTTAATGAGGTTATTCCAAAAAATCTTTTCTTCCGATTAATTATGGTCATTGAAACATTAACAAAAAGTTAATACTTACGTCGCCGTGGCGTCCTGGATATGGTGTCCGCCTTGCGACCGGGAGGTCACGGGTTCGCCTGCCACTGTGCGAGCGTTCTTCTGATCTCCCCCAAAAGCCACCGAATACTGGTGTTGAGTCCCAGGTAACAGTCTCGAGAGCGTTTCAATAAGCCTTAGGCTTTCGATGCAATCGAGCTAGAATAAATAGGTTTAAATTAATTCTTACTAGATAATATGTGGCCTAACAAACTGGTACCTGACATTCTAGATACAGACACACGGAAAATACTGTACATGTGGAATTATGCAGGTACGGAATTCAAAAAGCACGTTTACAACCGCTGACAGAGCATAGCTATTACTAAGGACTTAATTATACTTTCAGACAATTTAACATGCTGTAAATAGACAAGAAATGTCTGTGACATTGTTAACAATAAACCATTTACTAAACTAAATTGTATGGTTGCAGAATCATAACTGCTAGACTCCCTTGTGGTTACCCTTATTTTTTATAATTCCATTCTTGAGAAATATTTAAAAAAAAAAATCAAATTTTAATCGCAACGAATGTCATTCATACGTCCACACGCGATTAGGAGACACAAACAATATTTTGCGATAGCAAATGGAAATATGACTAGTCGTTTTCACTGTTGTGTTACCATGTTCACTCTTTCAGAGACGAAGAACAATCTTGGTTTATAATCTCAAAAGAAACATTAATGTGTTAAAATGTTGTGCAAAACGGTCAAATTAATATCATGGCCCAAATTCCATTGACGTTACTAGCATTTTACAATGTTAATGTCTACATCAATAAATGTCACTCTTTGTTCTTTAGATTATTATTATATATATAATTATAAATACCCTTGTTTGTGCATACTTCAAGTGCCACATTTGACTGAATTGGAAAATTANTATATATAAATACCCTTGTTTGTGCATACTTCAAGTGCCACATTTGACTGAATTGGGAAATTAGTTCCTTAGTTTATTACATGCGTTATAATGTTTTAACTACATGTATCAAACAGAGTATTATTGAACATTAATTCAATGACCGACGGTTAAGCTCTTCTTGAGGAAAAATGAATACAAATAGTTTCCCATATTATGACTAATCTTATACTTGCTGAAATATGTGGCGTGTTCTGAGAAAATTGGGAATAATGCTTGTGCGTAAAGTGTCATCCCAGATTAGCCTGTGCAGTCCGCACAGGCTAATCCGGGACGACACTTTCCGCCTAAACTGGATTTTCGCTAAGAAGAGACATCATTTAAACGAAAAATTCCATAAAAGCGGAAATTGTCGCCCCTGATTAGCCTGTGCGGACTGCACAGGCTAATCTGGGATGACAATTTACGCACAAGCATTTTGCCCAGTTTTCTCAGAACACGCCAAATATATCAAACCGAAACCTTTGATTTTTCGTGTTTGAAGCGAACACGAAATCTTTTTAGAAAGTGTGTCTCTTATAGGCCTACTTATTCATTTACGTCTTTGTATAGGTTTCATTTATGAATTTAAACATTTTAGAAGTACGCATGTACGAAAATCCATGTACAGCAACATAAAAAGTCGCGTGTTGAAACTGCTTTGGGACTCGTGTTGTCAGTCGTATGTCGTAGGAATAAGGAATTTTATTTAATTCGTACAATTTACTTCGCAAATTGTAACTAATTTTATCTGTATACGCTATCGCAAACGGTAGCATCTTTTGTCTTTTTGTTAACACTCGTAATTCAAACTTACGGGGTAGACTGTTACTTACATTGGTGCAGTTTACCGCTTGAACAACAAGCAGACGCGTTGGTGTGTCAAACGTTCCTACACGCGGGTGCGTCAAATTTTAAAATGCTCAAATGGTGTTTCGTGGATTGAAGGGTTACGTTTAAAATGTATTTAATTCCATGCCTATTAAAACAATTTTAATACATAACATATTCNGCGACAGTGCGATAGTACGATGGCGACAATGCGATAGTACGATGGCGACAATGCGATAGTACGATGGCGACAATGCGACAACGCGATAGTACGATGGCGACAATGCGATAGTCATCGTACTGTCGTCATCGTATTATCGCATTGTCGCCATCGTACTATCGCACTGTCGCCATCGTATTGTCGCACTGTCGCATTGTCGTCATCGTACTGTCGCATTGTCGCCATCGTACTATCGCACGGCCGCCATCGTATTGTCGCACTGTCGTCATCGTATTATCGCACTATCGCATTGTCGCATTGTCGTCATCGTAATATCGCATTGTCGACTATCGCCTTCCGGTACACAAACTATTCTTATTGCAGAAACAAAATAGATGACTTTATAAAGATGAACTTTGAAAGAGGTTACAGTTATAATGAAATCAAATTCTTATTAAGTTAAAGAATGGGTATTGATTTAAGGTATGCCGAACTGTAAAGTAAGATGGCCCTAACGGTTTTCCGTACACTGGTGTACATAATGGGGTGTACTCATTTTGATCTTTATCTCTTGAACGCAATGACTGTTCATGAAGGCAGCATTCAGTACACTTAACACCTACGTACTTGTTCTACCCAGGATGCTGCCTTATAAGAGTTACCGAAGCTTCTTATAAACGCGAGCTAAACAAAAAGCTTACAAAATAAGAGACACATCGACGGTTTCCAATTGCTTGTGTCACAAATTTCGAACAGAAAAATCGACTTTATATACACTGGTTGAGATACACTCCTGATACACTCAAAATAACTTGTCTTTTATCAACAAACGTATCAATTGAATAAGTATAAACTTTTAAATATATTTAATAAAATAATATGTTTTGAGATATCACATACGGATTTCTATTTTNTACACTCAAAATAATTTGTCTTTTATCAACAAACGTATCAATTGAATAAGTATAAACTTTTGTTAGATTGGATGCATTTATTTTTAATGCATATGCTAATAGCTATTTCAATATATTTAATAAAATAATATGTTTTGAGAAATCATATACGAATTTCTATTTTTATTATACCAGTCCTTATAAAAAGTGCATTCAATTACAAATGCGAGTGTACATACAATTCAGAAGTAAAAGAATGGTAATATAATAACTTATACATGCATTCAATGAGCACGCAGACAAAGGTGTTCGCTACATTTTGTTGAACTTAATGTGGAATGCCTATAATCCGCGTCCGCATGACATTCGGTTGTCCCAACAAGTTGCTGTCTCGAAATTGACAGGTGTTTAATGTGAGTTTAGACCATAATATATTATTTCTACATAGTTGACTTTCTATTGGTCAATATGTTTCTTATGTGTATACGTATACACGTTCATTGTGTTGTGTTGGTCTTGATCAATAGAAACGCTACACGAACAACCCTGGGCAGTGACGTCATTGGGAGGGCCATATGTGTCATACTGTGCATGCGCAACTTCTATTAACATATTGTATCACTGATTAAATCGNATTGTGTTTGTGTTGGTCTTGATCAATAGAAACGCTACACGAACAACCCTGGGCAGTTACGTCATTGGGAGGGCCATATGCGTCATACTGTGCATGCGCAACTTCTATAACCATATTGTATCACTGATTAAATCGAATGACAATGTGATGTGCATTATTTTTCTATATATATTATATAATACGTTATTTATACTAACATGTCAGTGACGATCAGATTTCTCGATCAACGATTTTCAACGGTGATAATGCATTTTCAAAACAACAGAAAATTAAATCAATATTAAGACATTTTTGCGTTTGTGTTAGTCTCAAACTTTAACGAATTAGACTACCTTACGGATTCAATATAAAATAAATAATTTCAACACATTCTCTTAAATCGGTGACACTTATTTTTGGCTTTTTAATTTCGCTAATTATTTTCTAAAGTATGCCAGATTATATCATTTTTTTACTTGCATCATTATACCTCTTACATTACTCATATATTTTGTTATAGTATCTATTACTTAATTGAAATGCAGTAACATATGCATACGTGTGTAGAATGTTCATATACATATGTTATAAACATATGCATGTATAATGCACATCACTGCTATTAAGATCTCATCGTAAATGTATTAATACTATTCATGTTATAATATCATTCACGAACACTTTGCAAAGTGACAAATAATGATTTATAATTCATGATTGCCATATATACTTTAATTAATAGTTTGGCTGATTAAAGTTATTTCTATAGCTATGTCGCTCATGATAAGGAATATAGTTCTTACAACGTTTGCAACACGTTCTATGAGTTCTCAGTAAGTTCTTAGTAAGTTGTACTCGTTTTAATGCGTTCGCTGTAGGTTCCAAGTACGTTGTACTCGTTCAATGCAGTTGTTACAACGTTCAAACCGAAAATACAATACGTTCAGACAATGTGCATATAAATAGAGGTCGTTGTCTCAAAATTCATCATTCGTGATATAAAGTTTTTATTTTCCTTTTTTATTTGTAGTTTTGGCAGATTCAGAATTTTCAATACCTTCTGCATTTTCTTGACGTTTTTCAGTTGAGATATTGATTTGTGTTTTTTAAATTGCGGCAGCCTTTAGCCGCACAGCCAATTTGGCGGAATTATTTCTTGGAGGCATTACAAATGTACGTCTGGTCGGCTCAAAGCGTAAAACATAAATGAGAACTGGCAGGAACGTAGTCGGTTTTATAATCGCCGTGCAAAACGTGGCTGCAACTACGTCCTAAACGTACTAAGAAGTGAGAACTGCCTTTGAACGAGTTACCACTGCACAACAAATAAAGAAGAACTGCGTACGAACATGATCGAACTGGCTGAGGACGGGCTCGGTCTGACTGGAAACGGTTTACCAACGGGGACAATGGGAAAATTGACCCGATTTGAACTGGATAAAGACGGACTGGCAACGGGATAGGACGGGATAGGAACGAGCTGCACGTAGCGAGAACTGTGTATGAACGTCATTCAATCATACTGCAGATTTTTTTCTGACCAAAACAACACGTTCAAGCAAGTTCACATTCCGTTCTGCATTTTCTTCATAACGTAGTCGAACTGTGTAAGAACGTGCTTGGTGTATGGGCTCTATTAAGGATGTGTTTGAAGCTGTAAGACGTATTGAAAGCGCAGCCTTTACTAGTATTAGAGCATAACCATTCTTACATGATCCTGTTACATCACTGTATTTTTATTCTAGCTAAATCATAGCCGTAGTTCTGTAATGCAGATTGTCATGTCTCGAGTCATTTAAATATGTTTTTCGTGGCTTAATGCGCCTTAACGTTGGCGACAAGTNTAGAATTAGAGCATAACCATTCTTACATGATCCTGTTACATTACTGTATTTTGATTCGAGCTAAATCATAGCCGTAATTCTGTTATGCAGATTGTCATGTCTAGAGTCATTTAAATATGTTTTTCGTGGTTTGATGCGCCTCAACGTTGGCGACTAGTCGAAGTTTTGTTTTTAAGTGATACATTTGCCTATTGCAATCACACATAATTATATTCTTTATTAAATGTTTACAATATCTGTTGTTATATTTCAATCCTCCGAAATAAATGTTTAGGATTTAGNCCTTAACGTTGGCGACAAGTCGAAGTTTTGTTTTAAGTGATACATTTGACTATTGCAATCAAACATAATTATTTTCTTTATTAAATGTTTTCAATATCTATCTTTTTATATTCTTTATTAAATGTTTACAATATCTGTTGTTATATTTCAATTCTCCGAAATAAATGTTAAGGATTTAGCAATGATACATAATGGACTTAGATATTGTTTTTTATATCAACAACCGTTGCCGTTTGTATAATTTCAATCTAATACATATACTTTATCGAGTCAAACGAACTCAAGCATTATCGTGGGGAAATTGCATTTATTGTATTTATTACGCTTTAACGAGACTTGAATAAACTTTTTTCAATGATGTATACTTATGGCAATTCTAAACTTGCAGATGGTGAAATGTTACTGTACAGAATCATAAGGATTGTATTTAAAGTGTCTATAATTATTTATTACTTAACATTTAATGCCAATCATCTAAATATCTTTTTGCGTTACACTTAATACATGCAGAAGGGATTGTATCGATATTAATTTTATTGAACATGTAATCTCTTATACATCTTCAGTTTAATTTANTTACTAAACATTCAATGCCAATCATCTAAATATCTTTTGCGTTACACTTAATACATGCTGAAGGAATTGTATCGATAATATTTTTTATTGAACATGTAATCTCTTATACATCTTTAGTTTAATTTAAATACAACTATCGATGACTAAAACATTAAGATTAATTACCAAGTCCAAACGTACACGATTTTATAAGATTGGCATCGTCATTCACACCTGAAANAGATTAATTACCAAGTCCCAACGTACACGATATTTATAAGATTGGCATCGTCATTCACACCTAAAACATTTATCATTGGCTTATCTATTGGAAAACGGCAATTGGCAGTTGGTATGAACCAGTAGGCGAAATACATGCTTTGGCACAATGTAATTATCTGATATATGTTGTCCGAAGGTTTCCGTGTGGTTCTATCGTGGAGGATAAACTCGTTTGGCTGTAATANATTGGCTAATCTATTGGAGAACAGCAATTGGCAGTTGGTATGAACCAGTGGGCGAAATACATGCTAAATTGGCACAATGTAATTATCTGATATATAAATGATCTGATCTTGGCCAAGTTCGAGTCTGGACCAATAGTGTCTTAAAACTAGTTCACAAGGTCAAAAACCGTAGAATCATTATTCCACTATAGAGACCACATTTATGACTTAATGTTGATTCAACTTGGTCAGAATGTTTATCTTGATACTATGAAGGCCATATGCGTATCAAGGTAAAGTTGGGCCAAAACTAGTTTACAGATCATGTCTTCGAGTACTGATCATGTACCTTGTTAATTTAATGAGCCCATAAACAATGCATTTGACCAATATTTGTTTGTTTCCCATGCCCAAACATGAAAATAAAGCTAAACGTTCCGCTAGACAAATTAACCTGACTGATTCTCGAATCATTCCCATTCTTAATCCCGAATTAACATGTTATAAAATTGCCCTATGGAAAATGTGTTCATCGTAAACATATGTAAGTTTCAACTTAATTGACCAAACGACCATTGATTTTTTTAACTACTGTTTTTATTATATAAATGTTTACTTTGATGACTTCATAGGAAAGACAAATCAAAGTTCGCTAGCGTCCTTCGTGAATGGTTTAACAGTTAAACTTAATAGTTAAGTTAAAAACACACAAACACAAAGCACTTAAAGACGCAATTAAAACGTCTGGAAACCGGGGCATAAGTATTGAAGTGTAGATCAGATGACAAGACACAAAGATATGTTTACATTTACTTAAGTTTATAAAGTTCACGATCTTAAGGGTTGTATTANAGATGACAAGACACAAAGATATGTTTACATTTACTTAAGTTTATTAAGTTCACGATCTTAAGGGTTGTATTACATAAATAAGTATTGAAAACAACAGTTTAAGAAAACACATAAACCAAACACAGCAATAAGCGACGCAGTTAACCCATCTAGAAACCGGGGCATACGTATTGAAGTGTAGGTCGGATAACAAGAAACAAATTAATGTTTACATCCACTCAAGTTTATCAATTCACTGTTTTGTCTGATAAGGAAATAAACTTCGCGTTTAATTTTAAAAGACTATATATTTATAATTCATTATTAAAGTATGTGTTTGTTCCAAGGTTCCAAGTTGTAACATTGAGAATGATTGAACTTTTTCAATTACATGTACTTAAACTGTACTGATTAAGGGTTTAATAAAATCGTTGAACGTGAATGCAATATAAGTGAAAACTAACGCAAACACAATAATTNGACTATTTATAATTCATTATTAAAGTATGTGTTTGTTCCAAATTGTTACATTGGGAATGATTGAACTTTTACAATTACATGTACTTAAACTTTACTGATTAAGGGTTTAATAAATTCGTTGAACGTGAATGCAATATAAGTGAAAACTAACGCAATCACAATAATTATATTAAACTAATCTTAATTTATAACATTAAAAGAACAAAAGTGAACTTACTTTAATACATTATTGTGTATATGTTAATTATTATTTATTAAAATTCTTTCTTATTTCATGTGTTTGACAGCTAAAAGGAANTATGTTAATTATTATTTAATACAATTCTTTCTTATTTCATGTGTTTGACAGCTAAAAGGAATAATGAAAACATTTTAAAGTCGGTTTAAATTTCGTTATATTCCCACTTTGAATATGAAAGGCCCAGTAGTCGATACATGCTTTGATAAAAGTATTTAACGTTGGATACATTAAAAAAGCTTTACTAAATAACCGCATGACCATCACTGGTTTTTTCAGCGGACGTTTATGCTGAGGTGTGATATATCCCTAAGGTAAGGTAGCACTATACAGTTTTTAGAATTGACAGTGGAGACATTTCTAATAAATAGGAATACAATGAAACTGAGCAGCAATAATAGTGTTTTACAAGTTTAAAGTATCAGATTTATGTGGTGGTGGTTTGAAATGCATGCTAAGTGAATTCGAAAATGAGTCCAGTGCATAGCCAGTGTCTCTGCTGGGCTGCCAAGGTCATGAAATACGTACATGCTGGTTTCTAGCTCCGAAGGCTAATTTTGCACGAATTTTAAAGGGGCCTCCTCTCAACTGAATTTCTGTGAAAAAACACGTGGATGGCCCTAGGATTCTTCGGTGTCGGTCAAATATCTGCTTAGTGATGCAGTAAAACAGAAAGTGTTTAATGAACTGGTAACTCCAGTTAAGTGATAAATTTGTGTTGAAAATCACGGAAATGGCCGCGAAAACAGGTGACATTCAGACCCCCAAATTGGCTGATTTTCCATGATAAAAATATTGAGCAAGTGGGTGCACCATGGCAATCCATGTATTTTTGGAAGACATACCCCCAACAATACTGAAGATATGTTTTGTATGATTTCAGGTTTAGACGTTGCGTCAGCTGTGAGGACGGACAGTGCCCCCACCCCGGCAGACAGTAGCCGATTTGTGAAAAACTGTATTGTGCCCCCTAACGAATGTACAATAGTCGGATAATGCAATCTATATTTATAAAGTACTCTCCCTCTTTACATGTGAGTTAAATACATATGTAATGGTATGAGGTTCACACGAAAACGTGCTGCAACTTCGGATTGCCTTGCTGTGTGGAGCTATCTACGAGGACAAAGTACTAGAAGCCAAAGGTGACGGAGATACACAGAAACTGAAAAATGTGTCGCGTTCTGAGAAAACTGGGCATTATGCTTGTGCGTAAATTGTCATCCTGTATTAGCCTGTGCAGTCCGCACAGGCTTTTCAGGGACGACAATTTCCGCTTTTATGGAATGTTTCGTTTAAATGATGTCTCTTCTTAGCGAAAATCCAGTTTAGGCGGAAAGTGTCGTCCCGGATTAGCCTGTGCGGACTGCACAGGCTAATCTGGGATGACACTTTACGCACAAGCATTTTGCCCAGTTTTCTCAGAACACGACACAAATGGTATTGCTTATCACGGCGTAGATAATGTGGCGGATGACAATTTCGATCCTTTAAGCACAACGATCCTAATGCCAGATAGTACACAATAACATTTCATATACGGAACTGGGATGGACATGCTAAAGTTGGTCACATTTGAGTGGAAATATGTAGATATCGAGATATATTTTGCAGGGCGCTCCAAGTTCATGCTTCGGATACTGGAAATGTCGGTCGCGGTTAAACAGGCTAGGACAATGTTGAAAGGAAACGTTATCGAAAACACCACGTGTACTGTATCGCGGAAATGTACGATGAAAACCCTATGTATCAGCGTCACCTGTATCTCGTCACCGCATTGACACTCAATATGAGCATACATAGGGAAAATATGTTTACTTCTCTTACATAGGCATGGTAGGGGAGTGATAAATGTGACATTCCGTTATATGATGGTACTTACGACGTCTTGCATTATTTAGGTATCACTGGGGGCTGACGACGTCAAAGCGTAGTCCGTTTCTCTACGACGTCGGGTATATGTTTTACTACGAAACATTGTGTCAATACACTACTTAATCAGGCGAGTTTAATCTTTTCTGGTATTTATGGATTAGAGAACGGAACATCCAGTAATGGTAGGTACTTATTTTCAATAACAAACTAATTACAAATGCGCGTAGTTGCAACAGTTACATTGATTTTGAGCTAAAATCGAAATATATTGATTTGAAGTAATGCATAAGGTGGTTATTCTGTTAAAATAGCCAATAACAGTAACTTAACTTAAATGAAACTACATGTTACTTTGATATACTGTACATTTAACATTTTAAAGTACAAAACAGGTTACGAACATATATTTTAATCATTAAAATGCTTTGTTTTGGAAGGAAATTACAAGTCGCTTTATGTATAGGTTTTGCACAGAGTATGAATTGGTTGTGCAACGAACTACAAATATAATTTATAGGTTACTCAACGAAGTTTTGATAAATCAGCGGTATATTTCATGTTTAACCGCATAAATTCATAGTGAAACATATACCCGACGTCGTAGAGAAACGGACTACGCTTTGACGGCGTCAGCCCCCAGTGGGTATACGTTTTTTTAACGAACCAAGTTTTTTGGCGGACTCATTGTTAAAAGATGCTTACTTAAATTACTCGTTTGCATTTTTTTTACACAAAGCTTCTATACACATTAGTTATAACATATTTATAACATTTATTATAATTTTATTTGTTCCGACTTGTAATTTATTGCAATTGCAAGGAAACAGACAGTTTCATTGCATGACTTACTTATAAAATCGATTCAAGATATGTACCAGATAATGTTCAGATGTTAATATGTCACACGAAATCTATACAGTTGAGTTGAATTTTTATTCATCAATGTAAAAAAAATAAATATGTTATATGGTATGTTTTGCTAGTTTTTCTAAGTGCAAATGATAACATTATTGCACAAAAAAGCTATTAATGATAAGCATCAAAGAGGCGCCATTGAAAGTTTATACTGTGACACAAGTAATACAATATTAAGCGTGATCATTGCCTCACAGCATCATAGATGTTGCGTTACTAATTTTACAACAACAAAATGTATACTAATCTGACAGAAAGGCAAATAAAAATAAGGCAGTTCAAGTGTAAGTTACTGATAGACTGTTTTAAGGACAATAGAGTTAGTAAAATATAATACTCCCAACTACTGATACACACTTGTTGTGTTTTTTCGTTACGGCTATGGTGTTGAAATCAACTACTGTAGCTACACTCTGTTAAAGGGTAACTTCAAATCTCGGTCATATGTATGCAGCATCGTGGATTTAGTACGAATAATGGAAGGAAACTCCTGCTCCAAAAAAACTAATTTGAAAACCCTGAAGAGTTGTGGCAGTGCGTACACATATTGATTTCACAATTTGACTTTAAAAAAAAGGAGGTAAGAGACTATCTAAACCAAAGTATTTTTCATTCAATCCATGCATTGTGCAGACAATTATGGTAATATAAAAAGGAAACAAAAATAATTATGTAAAAAAAACGTTTAATTGACAATTCCAAAAAAATGCACATTCTCGATTGCTGGTTAAATCAAATTAGCGCAACAGGCAACGAAAAATTATATTATTACGCAATTTCCACGCGAGGAAATGTCACGCAAATAAATTCACACAATTCAATCAATCAAACAAAGCAATTATCATATCATTTACTTTATGTTTATTAAACCAAATCTGCGCATTCAAAATTTAATTATATGCAATAACAAACGGAAACTAATACAGACGAACATCACACATAGTTACCAAAGCTTTTTCATTTCGTGAAATAAACAATAGACACATAAATATAACAAGTTACTTACAATTTTAAGCGTATGCATTGCAGTTTCGTTGTGTTAACGATTTCAAGTTTTGTGATTGGTTTCACATTTGTGGCCTATTTAACTTGTGACCATTTTGAGTGGCCTCAACTTATTGTAGTTTTCTACGGAATACCGTAAGGGCCATCGTGGTTACACGTTAAAATCCAGAGGGCGAGAATACGAGAATGCGATAGTACGATGGCGACAATGCGACAATAAAATGACGAGAGTGCGACAATACGATGACAAGAGTGCGACAATACGATGGCGAGAATGCTAGAACGCGATAGTACGATGGCGACAATACGACAATACGATGACGAGAGTGCGACAATACGATGACGAGAGTGCGATAGTACGATGCGAGAATGCGAGAACGCGATAGTACGATGGCGACAATGCGACAATACGATGACGAGAGTGCGACAATACGATGACGAGAGTGCGATAGAACGATGGCGACGATGCGAGAATGCGAGAACGCGATAGTTCGATGGCGACAATGCGACAATACGATGACGACAGTGCGACAATACGATGGCGACAATGCGATGATACGATGGCGACAGTACGATATGACCATCGTACTATCGCACTGTCGCCATCGTACTGTCGCACGGTCGCATTGTCGTCATCGCGTTCTCGCCCTCTGGATTTTAATGAATAACCACGATGGCTTTACGGTATTCCGTAGTTTTCCGATCTAACAGTTGTAGCAGGAGCAAACTCAATCTGGAGAATCAGCGGTAATTAGTTTTGTTTAAGATAACGATAAAGAATAAACATAAAAATAAAACGACAAGCCTATTACATAATTTTTATCATTTATAGGTAGTAAAACAGAATCGTTATCTCGACCAAAATGTAAACAAAAGTATTTTTCATTCAATCCATGCATTGTGCAGACAATTTTGGCAAAGGAAAAAAAAAGGAAACATCATATGCAAAACACTTTGATTGACAATTCAACAAAATTGTATACACTCGAGTGATGGTTAAATGAAATTAGCCAAACAGACAACGAAACAGTATATTATCACGCAATTCCCCGCGAGGTTTTGTAACGCGAATTAAGTCACACAACTTAATCAATTAAACAGAACGATTATCGTAATATTTTCTACATGTATATTGAACAAAACCTGTGCATGGAAAATTTAATTATATTCAATGGCAAAAGGACACGAACATCACACATAGCAGCCAAAACCTTTTCATTTTCATTAAATAGATAATGGACAAATACATATCACACATTACTTAATATTAAGTGTATGAATTGCAGTTTTGTTGTGTTGCGGGTTTCACGTTTGTGTGAATGATTTCACTTTTTATAGGCCTATTGTACTCGTGGCCAGTTTGAGTTGCCTCCAATTATGGTAGTTGTCCGATCTTATAGTTGTGACAGTAGCAAACCAAATCTGAAGAATCCGCTGTAATCAGTTTTGGTTCACCTAACAAAAGAATAAACATACAAATACAACGGCAAGCATATCACAATTTTAAATATGTATAGGTGATAAATCAGAATTGTTATCTCGACCAAAAGATTAAAACAACACATATTTATAAAATAATAACTACTTCTAACAGGGGCAATACAAAATCATTCAATATAGACCGCCTTTCTTCAGTGCGGCGTCCACTAAAGGTATTTTAGCGACTACTTTGATATTGATGTGATGTGTTTAATGTACATGTATCATGAATCTCGTCATACAAAGCATGTGCGTTTTTTTATACATTGAAAATGGAGCGTTTCTCGGACGAAACATTTTACATTATTCGATTTGCTAATAAACTTCATTTGCTTCCTTGTATGGATTTAAATTAGTCCATTCATTTACACATATGTGGCGTGTTCTGAGANAAAAGTCCATTCATTTACTTAAATTAGCAAAATATTACAATTACGCAAATCATTTAGATACGTTTTGATATCAACACGCAGTTAAATATATTTTTTTTTATTTAAACTTTATTGGACGCAATTAATTACATAAAAAACATGTACAGTTGACAATGTTCTTCTCGGCATGATTTCCAACAAGAAGCCACTAATAAATTTGCTTAATTTATTTGTCTTGATCTGCGGAAGAGCTATACTTTCTATAAACACTTTAAATGATTATTCACATAATATTTTATAACCGAATTTAAAAGAGTTCAAGTACTCAAGAACTAAAATACAATTTAAACCGTCCGAAAGGCGCGCCGGTAAAAATGTTGACCTTGTAGACATATAGTTGCGACAAATATGCACACGTTGACAAGTTTCACAACCGAATCAATGCAGTTGTATGTATTAGAACATCAGATCGTAACTAGGAGGGATATTTCATTGAAGCAAGCATTTTTAAGAAATAATTGGTACACTTGCTTACTGACATTATACACGCATTTCATTGTCATTACCTTCAAACAGCGATTTAATGATAGAAGGGTGATACATAATTGTGGTTTAGTTTGATGTACTGCAAAGAAACTCATAAAGAAAATGTATTTGTACTATGATATTTGGTCATTTCACAGCAAGCGCAGTGGTTGGTTCACTTGCCTCCCACATAATTGACACGAGTTTAATGTTAACAACCAGCGCATATGAATTTAATTTGAGGTCGTCATACCGGGCAAGTGGGATCATCGGGCCACCCAGTCGGTACAAGACCATGCCATAATTAAATATATTTCTGTTAAAAACTTATCAGCGAAATAGAAGATATTATTAATGAAATGTCCCCTTCTTGTGGGAGTCCAGCAAGTTCTTTATGTAAGAGTGGTGGGACACTCTGGCAAGGCACATATTTCAGCCTCATACGCGAAAGGACCTCATACACTTCAAAAATAGACATATGAGTTTAGACAAAACTGCTGCTGTTCGAAGTCGTAAATTACTCATCGATTGTTGGTAAACACAAAATTGCTGTGTTTATAGGTTCATAACCAGAAGCNGCTGTTCGAAGTCGTAAATTACTCCACGATTGTTGGTAAACACAAAATTGCTGTGTTTATAGGTTCATAACCAGAAGCAGGGCGTGGTTCAGTAGATGTTGTACGAGGTTAAATGACTCACTTATATACTCGTTACGAATACTATCTGTCCTTTATATCTCGTCCTATGATTGCTTGACCAGTGTAAAAGGTTGCCTTTGTTATTTGTTAAGTATTATATTATAATATACATTTATATGGTTTCGCACCAGATACTTATCCAAGTATATGGTTCAATACTTCCGTAATTGGATTAGACAATTTTACACCATATTAATTGTGGTATCGTAGCAGACANTGTTCAATTCAATTTGTGTTCCAAAAGTCGTTTTTGGTTTTCGAATTGACAGCTTTAGAAGAAAAGCATATTGATATTTATATATTGTTATAATTGTATAGTGTGGCTGTGCCAAACTTGAAACTAGCAGTTTGTTTGGAAAGTACAACGGTCCGTGTAATTATCTTTTTTCGTTATTAAATAGCATTCCGATTTTTAACTTACCAAAACAAAAAGAAAATACGCAAAACCAAACTGATTTTCTAAAAGCGTTAACATTAAGTAGTAGTCTGTGTGCATGCGCCCGTGTTACTACGAACTTTCGGATTGAACCCCAAAGTATGATACGCAATTTCGTGTCAAGTTTCAACCCTAAAGTGCGTTGCACAGATACATATGCATTTTATCCTCACACAAACGACCATACTTTGGGGTTTCATAAACAAGAAGAATTCAATGTAAGGGATATTTATAGAGCATTACTTATAACTGAGACCTATGCTTTTATTTATTGTTTGTTAAATAACGATAATGCCTGGTAATAAGGCCGGAATATTATAGTTTTAACTAGCATAATAAACGCAGATATTTCTCCATTTTATTTTGTTAAATTCAAGGAATTACACTTGAACTTATATTAAATTGTGTATACAAGTCAAACAAGAACCATTTCTATAAAAAAATAATAGCACTACGGGAGTTAGTTACCTCTCTTTACTATACATGTAAAACGATGTAGACGAGGTCCATTCAGTACAACAGGCACGCTCAACAAACACATCCGGGCAATGACGTTTAAATAATTTTATTTGATGGTTACCGTAACCCTGAAAGCCATGAAAACTAAGACAATTTTACGTAAAACAACAACGGCTGGATCGTAAATATTTGGTNCTCGCAACATAAACTTCTCTCTATTCAACGCTAACCTAGTATTCTCTATATACCATACGTTTCGCACATGGCACATTTCAGGATATAATATTGTAGGAAGGGTATTTGGAGTTTGACTCGAATTGTCTATGATTTTACCGGTCTGTACGACTAGCTTGTGCATACAATTTCCATGTTCCCTGGCATTATACTTGGAAAACTTAGTACGCCAAATGTACAAGATCGAATCTCTATTATGAGTTCACCCTATGCAAATATCTGTCGAGAATGGGATCGCATATGTGTTTTGATTAAGGTATGTCTTGTCTCATTAAGTCCACCGACTTGGTAATGCATTACATATCTTTTTTGACAGAGTGCAAATTAGAAATGTTGAAGCAAATTACACGCACGACTTATGATGGACATGTCAAGAGGAAAATGACCTCTGGTTTCTGTGACAATTGCGTCACGCTCGTTGAATATACTAAACTAACCGCAGTCGTTATCTTTTCATACCTGTTAACGGCAGCTACTGCATTTACAGGTAAAATCCTTTCAGATCAGGATGCTTTTTACTTTGTAACTTTGTCTCATTACATTAAGGATTTGTTCTTATCTTCAATTATGTTAAAGACGCTTTAAGCATTATATGATATTATGTCAATAATAAACACATTGGATTTTAAAATTAAATGTGATTGGTGATAACTTGTCAGAAAGTCAGTGTCAAATACATTATTCGATTCGTTGTTAAATGCCAGTATGACTCTTCTGCTTGTTCAGTGTATCATACATGTATATCATACATCATTATATCGATGTCGAAATGGTTGTTTACCTTTATTCATAATAAGAAAAACACACATAGTTTTCAATGTCGATTCGCTATTAAGAAGTGGCACTGTATTGTGGGTTCTGCTGGTATCTACCTTTCAATTTACACATAATCTGAACGAAACAATATGCTTACTTCTTAATGCGGACGAATAATGTATGGCCATCCACAACCAATCGTAAAACACTTGTTCCTACTATCGTTGAAACAAGTTTATGGCAATTCGTCGCAACACTTGCACTGTCAATAGTGGTGTTATATTTGAACATTCGGCGTTTATAGAGATTTAATAAGATTACGTCCCCAATCGATGTGTGGTTTAAAGACGATCAACTAAATCATAGAAGTTTCATAAACATGTCATGACATTGAACTTTGAACGCGATGGAATGCTCGGCATCTGTTTATTTCCTGGCTGGAAAGATAATTAGTTTAACAAAGTGTGATATGGTTGATATTTTCTCCAGAGTACAAAGTGGTTTGTTTTTATCATCATCAAAAACATAAAAACATCATATAAACGACCGTGCATCTGCTTGTGGTCAGACATTTAGAACGAAAATAGAACACCTCATAGGCTTTAGTGTGGATGCACGCATAGTGGTTATAATAAATATGTTTAGCGAAGAATTCATATGTTTGGTCCACATTTTTTTTCAGGTACAGAATTCGTATGTTCGGATTAATTCTGTTACATAATATCCATATTATACATATATTTAATATTCATGCACATTTTTTAAATCATCCCCAATTGTTTTAATTAAAAAACCAAGTGTTTGATCCATTATTGAAATTTTCAGTATTTGTTGTACGTAAAAAACTATTTAACTAAAACTCAACATTTTGAATAAACGTACACTGAACAAATTATCATTTTTAAATAAAATTTCTAAGCGAGATTATATCAGTTATTACAAATAGGATATTTAACGATATGAACATTAATTTAACGGAATCAACAAAACACACTATTTGATAACAATAATTATGTAATGTATTTTAGACACAACAGATGAAGATGAACAAGCAAAAACATATTTTACAAATATTAACCGCAAGCGCGAATTGCTTCAGTATGAACACGTCAGACGTTCTACAACATATTCATTTCCGCTACAACGCATTGTAGCTATTATATTTTATTATTTGTTTAAAAATGGGGACATTGAAGTATGATAAACAGAAAACAAGATTACTGCCCTATCGGTCTGTAATATATCAGTATATGCACGAATAAAAAACAGCTCGGTAAGCCTCGACTTTATTTTATGACAAGTCTCACCTGATATTATAGAAAACAACAGGGCAACAACCTGTTATGCTTTATTTATCAACATGACGTTAATGTGTGTTGGCTCATTTGTGGTATTTAATAATTATTATACCTGCATTGTATCAATTCAACCAGCCTTTGACCATAAAGGTTTTCAACAGTGTATTGGTTACGGGTGGTTTCTTACATTTCTGGCGTTTTATATTTGGAATATACGAGCGAACATGATGTACGAGTAGTATGGAGTTCAGATTGATACAGAAAAACACAACATTATGCAAATTAATATTAGCAGAAATTATACTAGAATAATATTAAAATCAGCTGTATCAGCAATTAAATCGGTTCAATACCGCACAATATGATATAAAGAAGTGAAACTCCAGAAGCTGCAACATATACACATATTAGAATAAAGCTGGGTCACTGCCTTGGAACGGTCAATGCTAAGCATTGGGGGTTTAAACCGGTTATAGAGCGCTCAACCTCACACTTGGNTTGATTGTTTATGTGAGAGTAATATATTAAAATACAAGGGGCACAATCAACAAACACATCCGGGCAATGATGTTTAAATAATTTTATTCAATGGTTACCGTAACCCTAAAAGCCATGAAAACTGAGAAAATTTTACCTAAAACAACAACAGGTGGATCGTAAATATTTGGTGTGTAGAATCGTCTAATAAATCTCTTTTAAATTTTCAAATTATGCCCTCGACAAAATTGACCGCCTGAAGACTTATAATCCCAGATAATTTCGTTTTATAACGATTTTTCTGAAAATTGTACTTAAACTTTTCAATATGTGTTAGAAGAAATTTGATTGGTTTATATGATGATGTTTAAATTTTAAAGATTCTAATAGGCCCTTTATCCACTAGCAGCCATACAAGTATTTTACAATATTTTTTAATCATATTTAAATACAGTGCCGCGTATTCCTTTATTGCATGTACACATATGCATTTAACATATGTACTATTTTCAGGGAATTTCGACTTTATAACGTAGAAAGCTGGTGATGTGTCATAAGCCTGGATGCAAACTTCAAAAATAGATGCACGTGTATTTACAATGCAATTTGTTTTATTTTAAAGAAATTTAATAATAACGCAAAGCTGCCATTTGCAGTACTGTGTAACCCAAAGTGCGTTGATAAGTAGCTCACTTTGGGGTTCAATTCCCAATTTTGACCCCCCAAGTACGTTTGACCGCATGGTGTGGTGAGAAGTATACCGCACTTTGAGGTTCAACCCCAGAGTGCGTTGGCACACGCCCGTGTTGTCATTGACAGTTTCCTCGTACAGCCAAGTCCGCCCCAGTACAGTACATTACAGTCTCACTTGTTGGTTAACTATGTAATGGAAAAAAAAACGAAAAAAGTTCAATTAGATAATATTTCGGGCCATGTGATATTTGATATTTCATCAAAATTAATCCCGATATGTGTCTTATTTGTTTAAATGACTAATCAGTTATCATCCAGTTCAGAACAAACAATATATATAATTAAGCTATATTACTTAGTTTTCATTTTGGAGGGTCTAATTTTATACCAAAAGTTCCGCAATACCATAAATTTGATCATACCTGTGTAGAACTGTTCAAATTTAATTTTTCTACTTTAAACCGTTGTTAAATTAATGGGTGTAACATACAGGTAGCTTAAAGGCAGGTTGCGACATGAAACCGAGTTGTTAAAACAAGCGCCCTTTTAGAAACGTCTGTTTCTGTGTAATCATGTCGTATGGCCATTATGTCCTTAGTTTTCCCTTCTACAGTTGCTTTATTGTCCTCCGGTACTTGTCCGAGGCGCCGAGATTGTCCAGTCCCATGATACGAAAATCCTCCATTCAGTGTCCGTCTGTAGAGAAATGTTCAGCTACCGGGTCACTGTGCCGCGTGTGTGTCTGCTGTATTTCGTATGTACTATGATGTCTGCCAGCTAGATATCCCCTCTGAAGGCTTCTAATGCGGAGTGGGAGTGGGCTTAGGCAACGCTACCTTCGTTCGATCAGACGTGTGCAGAATGAAAAGTTGTTTGCTGAGGCTTCGGTCGATTTTTTGTAGCGCGCGCGGAAACGTAATCAGGAGCGGTGCCCTTGTATTAAGCCCCACCTTAGACTTCACGCGTAAGAGGTGTTCTCTCTTTTTATTGTCGACCTTTATTGATTCGGTTGAGCCGGAAGTAGGCGAGTGGTTGCTTGCCGGAACAGTTTCTCTTCCCAATCACCCTCGTAAGTTGGTGCATTAATCAGCCAGAAGCTTATATATAGATACACAAGTTTATTGCTCGTACATATTTTTAAAGAAATACTTGTAAAACTAAGGGCGTATATAAACAGAATATGTTTCCCTGACACATCTGCATAATTATTATTAAATACTTGCATTTTATATCAAATCTGCGTAAAGCCTCAAATTTTAAATGCATTCCATATGTTCGACTCATTGTTTATCGGACAAAATGGCAGTCAAAAAAGTGTTGCTTTGGGCTGTTTGAAACATCTTTTTTTTTACTATCAGGAATAAACACAGTATGAAAGTTAAAAGAATATTACACTCCAAATGTGCCTAGCAACACTGAGTGCCCTAAAATACCCATTAAATGGGATACAAATAAAGCAACTATTAATGCCGAAAAAGTAAACCAAAAAACGGACGAAATTAATATACATTGTATAAACAAATTGTATTACCTACGGAATACCGTTAGGTCCATCGTGGTTACACATTAAAATCCAGAGGGCAAGGATGCGAGAACGCGAGAGTACGATGGCGACAATGCGAGAATACGATGACGAGAGTGCGAGAATGCGATGACGAGAGTGCGAGAATATGATGACGAGAATGCGAGAACGCGATAGTACGATGACGACAATGCGACCGTGCGACAATACCAAGGCGACAGTGCGATAGTACGACAGCGACAATGAGATAGTCATATCGTACTGTCGCCATCGTATTGTCGCACTGTCGTCATCGTATTGTCGCACTGTCGTCAACGTATTCTCGCACTCTCGTCATCGTATTCTCGCATTCTCGCCATCGTATTCTCGCACTCTCGCATTGTCGCCATTGTACTATCGCACTGCCGCCATCGTATTGTCGCACTGTCGTCATCGTCTGCTCGCACTCTCGTCATCGTATTCTCGCACTCTCGCCGTGTCGCTTGCGCCATTGTACTATCGCGCTGTCGCCATCGTATTGTCGTACTGTCGCCATCGTATTGTCGCACTGTCGTCATCGTACTATCGCGTTCTCGCATTAGCGTCATCGAATTCTCACATTCTCGTGATCGTATTCTCGCACTCTCGTCATCGTATTCATCTTTGTCGCCATCGTACTCTCGCGTTCTCGCATTCTGGATTTTAATGTGTAACCACGATGGCCCTAACGGTATTCCATAATTACCGCAGGTAACAGTGACACTGCATTTGAATTATTTTAAAACCTACTATTTAATATAGCCGTGGGAACGTTTGGCAATACCGGTACACACAAATGTATTACTAATACCCAAAATAATTAGGAAAAACATAAGGAGAATAAGTGGTTTGATGCAAGTTGTTACAGAGGAAAGAAGAAATTTAACATTGCAAGGAATATTTACACACGTTGCAGAGCTGATGAGTCAAGCTAGAACGAAGTATAATGAAGTAAAGCGCGCATCACAAAATAAATTTAAAATAAAAGAAGGCAAACGGTTAGCGGGAATAACTGAAAGGCAACCTAGAAAATTTCGACAGTTCGTACGTAAAACATATACACTAGCCCAAGAAACGTCTAACTCCCTCTCTATTCAAGAGCAATCCATGCACTTCAAAGAATTACTAGATGATTTTTTTTGTAATACAACTATCTGTACATAGCAATTGATAAATTAATAAGAAAAAAACAATATAACAGCTTACATGTAAGATGTAAATAGTTATACCTGTTCTCAAATAGAGATTTGATTCCGATCTGCACGAAGTGTAGTAATTATTGAAGCCAAAGTCGGCAACATAACCATTAAATCTTATCCCACTATTTCTCTCTATTTTTATTTCGTGATGTATTTTTTCTCTCGCCTCCTGAGCGTATTTTTCTTGAAGATCAATAAGTTGTCGAATTCTGATACTCGGCTGTTCAGAGAGATTTCGAATTTCGAATAAATAGCGTTTGTTTCCATAGCGATTTAATTGCGTCTTCCTTGTTCAATTATGCGTTTGCGAATGATCGGCGTTTCCTTGACGTTAGCTGCGCTTCCCCAGCTGCATATGACTACATGACGTCATTGTAACATAACCGAAACATCTTTCGTTGCAGTTGGACATTATACACATACAAATACAAATACAAGTACACTTATATAGCGCACAAATTATTTGACAATATTTAATTTCGCTTTACTAAGTTTCATCACTAACAAAGCTTATGTGTCATAAAAATCGCAAAACAAATTCGTTTAAAGTTTAGTTTTAAACTGAAATTCGCTCTGACTATTTGGGCCATTATGTAAGATACGTATTTGAATCATACCAACAATACAGCGCAACTGTAAAGATAAAGTTAGGTGCTTAAGTGTATTTTTACTGACAATTAGTGACTAAACTACTGTAAAAGCAGTACAAACATGATGTTATTTTATTTATCAAATGTAATACAATGATCAGTTTTATCATTCTAAAATATTTTACCGAAATTCGCTGTTTTGTACAAAATTATTATACAGGGGACTTAAATTGTTTAAACTTTTTGAGTTTTAAATTTCTTTTAAAATTATGTAGACCCCTCTAACAGATTTTTGCTCACAAAGAATGATTCGATGTTCATTTTTGAATAAAGGGATATCCGAATTTGCACATTTATACGCCGTTCTCTTTAAGTTAAGTGGCGAAATTCTGTGTGCTGATGAAATTATTTTAATGTTAAAAGTACTGACATGCTCACAGTTTGGCTTAAGTGTGGCCTTTAATTTATTAATATACCGGCAAACCGAATGATGTTCAATTAAATAACATCACACTACGTTTTTTGAAACTATTTGAGCCTCGCAGTGGGGAAACCTGTCTTTATGCATGTGCGTAAGTGTCGTCCCATATTAGCCCGTGCAGTCCGTACAGGCTAATCAAGGACAACACTTTCCGCTTTTATTGTATTTTTTCGTTAAAAGGAAGACTGCCCTTGACAAAAATTCAGGTTAGGCGACAGGGGACTGCACAGGCTAATCCAGGACAACACTTTCCGCCTCAACTGNCAATGTCAAATACGATGCTCTCAGGTGCTTCGATGTCTCTATATGCGTTTTTTTGTCAGAGTCTCAAGCGTCAAAATGACCAGAAACAAGTTTTGCTGACACAGACGCATTCAATCATTGTTTATACGTAATACAATTTTTGTCATTGTCAGTGATCTTCATCGTGAAACCAGCTTTATATAAATATGTCTATAAAATGCCCCGTTATTGATGGAAATTGACAAATTGCAATACAGTCTGACAAAGGACATTAGCACTTGACACAGCACAATATACTTGTCTTACATTAGCAAAAATTACTAAAACAAAAACAAAAACGGGTCACCCTCCTTAAAATGCAAATGTAAGTTTAAAGCGGGTTTATTGAAAAAACACCTTACATTCACATAAAACGTATACACGTTTATACGTAAATGCCATTGCAATACGTATGAACCAAAACAATGATACTGTATCAAAATAAGGTGTCTAAATGTAACTCCTTTATGAAGGTTATTTTAACGTGTCTGGAACGCTCTTAGAAGTGTGACATAGCCTTGCTCTCCACAATACTATTAGCACGGTTATTACTATTTACATGCTTGTATGAAACTTTTGTTCTATTTGAAACCATATCCATATTCATGAGTCTAACTCTTCACATGTAATGTTCCAACTATTACACAACTTATTAGTATTTGTTTTAAACAAGTTAATGAAAAATTGCATTAACAACATCAGATTCGATTATTTATCCCTATAACTGTTTATATATGTCTCAGTACATTTGATTCATGAAGTTTTGGTAATTTAACGTGGAGTTGCTCTTTTAGTTCCCATGGAATTAATGCACGTGTTATACGTCAATATAAAAAAGAATAGTTTGTAATAATATAATATAATCTTGCCAGATAAACAGACTGAAGCAACCACCAGAAAAAAATAAACAATATATTTTAAAGAACATGGTTTAAAATTGTTATTAGAGGAATAAAAGAAAACGTATTACAGAATTTCTTTCCCATGCCCTTTTGCGATCTACTGAACACAACTTTCACGCTCGTGACATTTTAAATACTGGAAACATTAAAGTTATAAATGTAAAATTCTAAACGTTTTGTTAGTATGGCTTTTGAAACGATTCAAAATGTGAATCTTTATCTGAACAAAACCAGCGTTTCACATATTTGCAGCCTAAGCTTGGGATCTTTATTATATATATATTATATCATATCAATACAACGTGTACATTTATAATACCACCACTTTAAGGCTTAGTTTAAGGAATGTATGGCCAGTCCGTAGGTATTCAGTTATTTGTATTGGTCCACAATAAACTATTTCTGTATGTGGAATCTTTTTAGCAGCTGAATTATCAAGGCTTTACTGCAATGTTTCTTCTGTTTCTGATAATGATCGATGCACTGACACCAAATTGGTGTGTCGGTTCGAAGGGATTTAATACACAATATGTGTTTATTATTGTTTATGTATTATATTTCGGAGGGGGATAATACAAAAAGGAATAAACAAGGCTTAAAGTAAGACTCATTAATATAACCAATATGATATACCTTTGTAAATGTCTGTTAAAGCTACTTAATCAAAACGACACAACACCAAAAAAAACATTTTTTTTTATGTATTTTGTTTGTATGCATTCTGAGTGTGTTATAACAAAATAATGCGTAGCAACGACACAGATTTCCGGCTTGCATAAAAGCAAACTGTTCTGCAGCATTGTACATACAAGTAATTTGATTTTTCAAACGTGTATGTATTCTTCAGAAAAACATGCTCGGGGGGTCCGGGGGCATGTTCCCCCCGATTGTTTTATCTCTACGAAGCCGTACGTGCATTCTAGAGAGGT